>CAUYRT010058147.1:0-40028 GCA_963574885.1 Lepilemur ruficaudatus | reverse complement strand
AACTATAGTTATAGTTATATAACTATAACTAGTATGTTATATAACTATAACTATATTCAAGTGCCTCCTTGGCCCAAGATACCAACTTTGGCATATACATATTGGTCAAATAAATTCTGCATTTTCCCATTTCATTTTTGTGTTCTCTTTTCTGTCTCATGAGGATTTCTGTAAAATGGTGCACTTCGAATTGCCACTGCAAATTCCAGTTTTGCCTCCTTTTACACAGGCAGCAGCTGGGAAAAAAACACTGTTTAAATAACTGAGATATTCATTTAAAGTGAAGGATATGAAGACTGAGGTTCCTGCTCAACAATAGAAATAGTTTCTGGTCTCGGTTGACTTTATAACAGATGGTTCCTATTTTCTAGGTGGATTGTAGTCTGTGGATCAGAAGAGTTCCTGTAATAAGGTAGAAATAGTTTCAGGGTCACACCTTTGTAACGATGCTCTTAAAAATGTAGAAAGGACAACCGTGGGTGAACGAGTCCTTCAGAATGGTCACTAGGTGGCGGTGCTGCACCGTAAGTGCCCGCGCACCGCTCACTCCGGCTTCCTGGGCTGGGAAGTGTTTCTACAGCGAGAAACTGCGTTTATTTGTCCCCAGGAGCAAATTGGCCCAAACAGAGGTGATCTTTACATGCTATATATTTGGTAACCGAACTTTCTGTTAAGCTTTTGTTGAGCTTTTGAAAAATTGGAAAGAAACTGTAAAGACAAAATTCACATTTTATTGAGATAATTAGTAAAATTTTATTTTTAACATTAATTTGTTTTCCATTGGATGATTAAAATTTTTCTAAAACTGAAGACACTTGATGACTGAATGGAAAAGTAAAAAACTGGTGGCCCGAGTGGCATCAGGTGGCCCGAGCTCTCTGTAGGGTCTGAAGAAGGACGTGGCTGGTCTCTTGGCTTCCTCTCTGCTGCTCTGTGAGAGGTTTGGCCTGGAGTCCTCCAAGGTTCCTTCTAATTTCAGCAGTCTTTGATGATCTTATTTTAAGCAGTTGCAAAATAAAGTACAGGAGGTCTTGAAAGCCATTTATTTGATTTCAATTTCATAATGCAGTATGTATGTGAAGAATACCCTTGTTTAATATCAGAAGTGATTATCATTCCTGGAATTCCAATACACAGAATGAAAACTTGGAAGTTTTAGTTAAAGAGATAATGAAATAGTCTATTATGATATCTTAATGCTTTATCTTCCTTATAAATGTTTTAGAAACATTTGACCTTCTATTTGCTATGTTCAAAATCACATTAGAATTTTTGGATTGCAAATCTGACATTAAAGAATTATATAAAATTTTCTTTGGGGGACATGATATATTCATATCATATATATAACATACATATTCCCTTTGAATTAACTTACTCATTAATCTTCTTTTAAATAATTTGTTCGCTTACTGAAAGAACCAATTATGGGCTCTGCCTTCAGGGAGATTATGTTTTTCTGGTTGGATAACTAATCGAACAAGTAATTCCAATTCCAATTCATAGTAACTTCATAGGAAAAATTGAATGTTAGATTAGATTATGCATGGATGTTATAGAAAAATGATCTTTTAACAGGAATCAGAAAAAAGCATTGTGGGTTTGTGTTAAACAGTTTTTTCTTTGGAAATCTAGAAACATATGTAAAAGTTTTTGAACACATTGATCATATTCACTATAGAAAAGCTATAGAAATAAACACTAGGATAATATTTTTCTTTTAGTTTTCAAGTCAGATGAACAGTTGTTTCTAAAAAAATTTAAATATCAGTAGACTTTCCATTCTCTGTGAAACCATTTTTTCCATTATTCATGGAGAATATCCTTTCTTTAGAATTATGACTTCTAATTAGAACTGCATAGTTACCCCCAATTGAAATTTAAAAACAATAGTTTGCATTTGCAATACAGACCACTTGAGGTTCATGGAAATTTTTGATCATTTAAGAAATAAATACACTGAAATCTGTCATTCATACAAACAAGGAAGAAAATATTCATAGAACCAGTGATTCAGAGTTATTTTTGTTGGGATGAAAAATCATCTCTTGAGAAGGACAAAAGTTCAATGAACAAATGCCACAGTGTATGGAATGACACAAGCTATATTCTTAACTAAATGGAGGAGGAAAGCATTTTTTTGTTACAAGGACAGTTTTGATGTAATTGAAATATTCCATTTACAAAATCCTAGTCATTGTTGATGAATAATTTCATTTTAATGATAATCCTTTGATATATATATATATTCTGACAGCTAACTCTCCTTTCCATTCCTCAAATAGAATGTTTGAAGTTTGATATTATTTTTTATTAACTCTTTCTGTATGACTTCCACAACTTGGGCTCCTTCTAAGTGCCAAATCCAATTTTAGCAGTCACAATGTATTGTCTCCCTCTGTCGCCCTGGCTAGAGTGCAGTGGTGTCATCAGAGCTCACACCAACCTCAAACTCCTGGGTTCAAGCGATTCTCCTGCTTCAGCCTCCTGAGTAGCTGGGACTACAGGCGCATGCCACCATGCCTGGCTGATTTTTCTATTTTTAGTAGAGAGGGAGTCTCGCTCTTGCTCAGGCTGGTCTTGAACTCCTGAGCTCAAATAGTTCTCCCATCTTAGCCTCCCAGAGTGCTAGGATTACAGGTGTGAGCCTCCATACCCAGCATTTTTTTTTTTTTGAGACAAGGTCTCACTCTGTCACCTGGGCTGGTGTGCAGTGGCATCATTATAGCTCACTGAAACCTCAAGCTTCTGGGCTCCTGTGATACTCCCATCTCAGCTTCCTGAGCAACTAGGACTACAGGCATGTGCCACATCCCCGCCCCCCCGCTAATTTTTCTATTTTTTGTAGAGACAAGGTCTCACGCTTGCTCAGTCTAGTCTTGAAACTCCTGGCCTCAAATGATCCTTTTGACTTGAACTCCCAAAGTGCTTGAATTACAGGTGTGGGCCACCACGCCCGGCAGCAAAGCAATAGTACTTTGGAGAATGAAAGAAACAGGGCTGTTTTTCATATTGCAGGTGTTGCTACAGGAAGTGAGTGGTGTAGGAAATCCAAGTGAGAAGGGACCACCACTCCCCACCAAAAATTCTCAAAAATACTGAGGAAGGCAGTGGACCACTATATAGGGGAGGCTCAAGTTCTCAACTTGTTTGGGAAAACAAATGTCTTGAGAAGGCTGGAGGGGTTGGAAACACCCAGTGTCAGGCCCTTGGGTTATGATGGTGGGAATTCTAAGTTTTCAATGCTTGGGAAACTTTAGGGAGTGGCTTGAGGGCTGGTCTGTTCCTAAGGGAGGGCTCCTTTACAAAAGTGATTCTTAGGGCTTTTAAGGGTCATGGTCATGGATTTTGGGAATCTGACGAAAATGATGCATTGTCTTTCCATAAAAATGTACTATCTTTTATGTATCACTTTAGGAGCTAACAGAAACTCTAGAGCCCATCTATAGCTGTTGGTCCATGAACCTTGGGTGAAATATCTGCTTTAGAAGTCATAGTAAAAGAAACGGACATGATGTGTTCTCTTTATATTGGTCATGACACACCTGGCCGTATGCATCTTTAATACCACCACATACTAATCGAGATAACTACTTTTTCTTTAATTGACTCTGTTGGTTAGGTTCTTACCTATAATATAGTATACAATTAGGTCAATTTAAAATGACAGAAACAAGGCTTTTATTGTAAATGCCAGGACAGGTTTTTTTTTTTAGCATTTGTCATTAAAGCTGGTTGTTTCTCTAAAACCAAATTAAAGACTCATTTTCATATCCTTGTTTCTATCTAAGAGTGTGTATCACAGCAGAAAATCTGTGTTTTAGTTCTGAGATGAATTGAAGAAATATGATCCTTAAAAAGGAGATTATTTTTTATCTTTCAAGTTGTAAAGTTTTCTGAATAGTTCAAAGGAGAAATAAAAATCATATAATGAAATAATAAAAGAATACTTGACCTTTTCCTTAAAATTTTACTAAGAAGTAATTTAATAATTTAATGCTAGCTAATACCTGCTTTGGGACCATAAATTAGAAATAATTTCACCAGTAAAATAACACCTAGAGGGAAAAAAACAGAGCAGTCCATAAGAGTTTCATAAGATACGTTTCACAGGTTTCCATTTATGTATGTGCATTATTTTAAGTCACATAAGGTGTTGTATAATAAACAATTTGTCTAGTCTTTGCCCCAGGTTCCTGGAACAGAGATTTTTAAAGCTTTGGAATATTGTTAGTGATAAGAGTGTCTATTATTCACAGTAGGCCCCTCAGCCCAAGCCTGAGTTTATGCTAACAAGGTCACCGATGGTGGGCCCTAGTTTCAGGATGGGGACTGGCCATGCTAGAATGATCAACCATGTGATTAGAGAGTTGGAGGTTTGAGCCAAGTGGTATCAGTCTAACCCCCAGGAAGAAGAGGAGGTCTGGAGATTTGAGTTTAATCACATGGCTAATGATACAATCTATCATGCCCACATAATGAAACCCTAATAAAAACTCTGGGCTCCGAAGCTCCAGTGAGCTTCCCAGCAGGGTGATGCATCTTGATTCCATAGGGAAAGGTCATGGGAGTTCCATGTTTCAGATCCTTCCAGACCTCACCCTACAGGTCTCTTCTTTTGGTTGGTCCTGATTTGTGTCTTTTATAATGAGGCTGTAGACATAAATAAGAATGCTTTTCTGAGTTCTGTGAATTATCCTGTTAAATGATCAAACCTGAGGGGGATTGCAGGAACCCCCGGGTTTTTAACCAGTTGGGCAGAAGCATGGATGGCCTTGGAACTCTGGAGCTTGTGACTAGTGTCTGAAGTGAGGAGGTTCTTGTGGAAGATTGTACCCTCAACCCATGAAGTCTGCACTAACACTGGGTTGTTAGCATCAGAATTGCATTGCAGAAGGAGTTCAGGCAGACATAAGAGGAACATCCCTTGGTGAAGTAGTTAGACACTGGAACTGGTTACACACTGAATAAGCAGTCACCTGTCATGTTTTAATGAAGTGTTGTCTTAGCAAGATCCAAGAATGTGGACTAAGTAAACTTTATCAAGTAGTTTCATCTGGCTATGTAGTTCTGAAATCTTGTAGATAGCTTTTTTTTTAAAAAGATTTAAAGATTTACTATTTTTATTATTAATTAAGGATTTTAATAAAGATTCAGTATCTTAAATTGGAATTGATAGTAAATTTATGTGAAATAAATATCTGAAGCTGTACATAATAGAAAGAGGTCTCTACAGTAATTTTGAAAGCAACAGAAAGGTTGATGAAATACTTATTAAAAAATACTATCTGGCAGAGTAAAAATATGGTTCCTGATTTTATATATGACAAAGTTGTCACAGATCTTTTGCTACTTACATTCTATGTGTCAGTAGTTCGTATAATGAAGAGATCACCCTTTAAACATATAGACCCTCTAACAAAAAAATCTAAAGAAATCTCATGACTTGAGTATTTGGGCATTCAAACAGGAAAACAAATATTTTACACCGAAAATAAAGAATTGAAGAACAGTTCTATTAAATTCGCCTGTAGGTAATATTTTTCTCTGCATAACAAGTAGGAATAGGATATTACCAGGGATGTCTTCCAACACCTGAACACCTGAACCCCTACTGTTGGGCAACAAACCATCACGTAAGTTCCAATATAGAATATGTGTTTAGTATACTTGGGTATTGGACAAATGCAAAGCACTAAAGAACCCAGAAACCATGGAGAAAACAGAATCTCTAGAGACTGGCATGAGTGCTAAGCCAGCTCTAGAAAAATGTATGAAGTAAGTGAAATTAATCTTCAGTGCTGTTTTAGAACCTGGTCTTCCCTCAAAACTTCCCTCCCTCTGTGCAGTTTCCCAATCCATCCAGCTATGCTGGCAGACCAAAGCCTTGGATCCAGACTGTCTTTCTGACTCCAGAACACGTTTCTTCCCTTTCCCACCCCCTCACCCTCTCCCCACCTCCCGGGCAAAAGTAGCTCACAGTTATCATATTGGGAAGGTCTAATAAACCCACTCACTCTCCCCAAACTGTACTCACTGATGAATGTAAAACATTATCCCTCCATGAGAGTGTTCTCAGAGTCCCTTATATGATGAGTGTGATAAGAGTTGTCCCATGATGGGGGGAAGGCTTCCTTTTCACCACCTGTTATATTTCCTTAGATCCTACCATTAAACCAATTCCTAAGGTTTTGAAGATTTTTCATAGATCTCTATTAAAATATACCTTAAGGGGGCAGGGTCAAAAATATACCTTAAAACTTTACCAGCCACAGTCAGCTCGTTAAAGGGGTGGGAACAGAGTTGGGATAAAGGCTAAAGGATGTAGGTGGAGGGAGGTGTGGCTGTCAGGTCTCAGAAGGACTCTAGAAACAGAGGCAGAAGCCTACCTGGTTGGATAGCATTAATTTATAAAACTGTAATTTGAAGTCTTAGACATAGCCGTGTGGAAGGAGATCTGGAGAAAAAGATACACATAATTGTGTGACTGCCTCATCCATCTGGAGGAAGGTGGTTTTGGTCAAAGTTCTAGAAATGGAAAAGTAGATCAAGTCAGCGTGTGAGTCAGGAGAGAATGAGACACGGGGGGAAAGGATGGGCTGGTCCAGTCTCAGCTTTGCCACTGGGCAGCTGTATGAACGTGGTCCAGTCCCTTAACCTTCCTGGGTCAGTATCTTCAAGGTAGACATTCGGTGGTCAGACCAGGTGACTGATTTCTAAGGCATTTCTGGCTCTCACATTCTCATCTAGAAACCCACTTTCTGATAATCATGAATATGTGGAATGTGGTTCACCCCTTTGTGAGGGTAGTGCACTACGGTAGGTTTTGAGTTCTTCCTCATTAAGAAATCTCTCATTTCTTAAAAGAAATGGTACAGTACAATAGATTTTGAGCTTCTCCTGTGAAATCCCTCATTTCTTAAAGGATCCCATATCTCTGCCTTCTGTTGCTAGTCACATCCTCTTCAAGGGCCACCATACTTCGCATATATCGTATCTCCCTTTTACTTTGATAGTGATCCTTTTTCCTTAAACCATTCAAATCCCATTTGTTGTTTTTGTCTTTAAATTTAAGAGTACAGCTTCCATGGGACTTTGGACTTAGGTCATCTATCAGTGGATCCTGGAATCAGGGTTGGAAGCAAGACTGAGATAGCAGAGGCGAGTCTGGTGCTTAGGCTGAGAATAGATCAAGTCAAAACTCCCCTTGGAAGTGAAGAATAAGTACTGCATCAAGAACAAGCATCGAGTCAGAAGAGCAGGTGCAGGTACAATATCCGTAGATCAAAGAACTTCTACATCACAGAAAACTCACATAATCCCAGATGCACCATGCCCTGGTGGTTGGCTTTTTCATGGCATAGCCAAGCCAATGTTGAAAAGCTGCTGCTATGTGGGAGCTCACTTTTCTAGGCAGATACTGGACTTGCAGTATTATGGAATTATAGAGCAGATATAGTGTATATGTGCTTGTTTGGGAAGGGGTAGGGAGTGGTGAATTATTGCCCTGAGGTTACCTAGTCCTGAACATTTAGATTAAAATATCTTCAAAATCACCCTGAATAGATGACTATTTTTTTATTTAAAAAATTATTATAATTTTCTGTAGAGATGGGGTCTACCTATGTTGCCCAGGCTGGTCTCAAACTCCTGGTCTCAAGTGCTCCTCCTGCATCAGCCTCCTGAGTAGCCACCATTACAGGAGTGAGCCCAGTGCTGGCTTGTGATTCTTTTATCAAGATTATTTTACCACTACTTAAACTACGAAGAAACTTAGCTTTTACACTCTAGTTTATGTTGAGATTGTGCCAACTGGGACTTTTCAATTTTGCCCAATTGGATTAGGGGACTGACTTTTTTTTGGATAACAAGGTTAATCCATTTAACTCTCATAATAATCCCATGAGATAGGAATCGAGAATGAGGAACATGAAATACAAAGAAGTTAAGTAACTTGTCCAAGAGCAATTAGACATAATGGAACTGGGATTCAAATATAAGCCTGTCAGTCCTCCTAAAACCCAAGGAAGTCTCTCCACTGCACGTGCTATCACGGTGGGGAATGACGGTGGTTTCTCCGTTAGAACACTGTAGCTGCAGCCGTGTGAAAGACTGAATCAAAGTTCCCTCTACTTTTATTTTTTTTGCCAAAACTCTCAACTCACTATATCAATGAAATTTTATTTCTGGTGAGGGGTGATACAACCAAAATAAAAAATAACCTTTATAAAAAAATCTTTAGATTCTTCAGGGACTAAGAAAAAGAAAAAGAAAAAAGAAAAAATGTTTGGTGCTGCCTTTACAAAGAAAATAGGTTAGAGAGAAGAGTCTCTGAATATTAGAAGGCAGGGGTCTGTGCATGGAAAACTCCCTCATCCAAAAGGATGAGCTACTGGGAAAAATATGTTTTTTCAGTGATAGCAGAGAGCAGAGTTAAAAGCGTCCCCGTGCCCTGTCTTCCCTTTCTGGACTCTCTGTGTGTGTGTGTGTTTGCATATGGGTGTAAGAGCATTATACTCCAGGTAGGCTAGGGGTATATAGATGATTCCCTTTCCAAGTAAGGCCTGGGGAGAGACCCAAGCTTTGCAGAGGAACTCCCTTCTACCAAAGCATGGTGTGGCAGAGGCAAATACCCATGGTGGGTGGGAGTCTAGCCAGAGTGCCTCTCTCCCTGCTGTTCAGGTCACCCAGAGGCATACAGCAGAGAATTAGGCAATTTCTCCTGCTCTCAAGAGAGGTGCAGGATTGGCTGAGAGAAATCTGATGGAGTAGAAGTGGCCTCCCAGTCACCACGAAGGGAAGCAGTCAGTAGATATTGCGTGAACCATTTGCTCATCCTAATGACCCCACAGGAGGGTAGAGAACAGTCAAGAACCAGATGCCTCACCTGCTAAAGCACGGGCACCGCCCTAAGCTCTCTGGTGCTTATACCAATAGGAAAAAGTGGAATGGGAAGGGGGGTCCATGAATTTTACTGGGAAAAAAATTCTGAATCGATTGACTAAAAATGACAATGTTTTGTAATCATGGATTTGACTGAATTTACCTAGAAATTATTAGATTAAACTTTCTGCTATTAGATTGTCAGAGAAGCTTGGGGTAGCAATTAAATTCAGTTAAAGGAAAACAAAAATATAGTTTTACATATTTATGTTTATGACTGTGAAAACCCTTCCTCTATATGTAATATACAAAGAGAATCAGAGTAGTTTCCACCTGCCTTATGCTCCCCATTGATTTCTCTTATTTCCTCCCACTCAGGCTGAATCACTGGGCCATCCCCATCAGCTCTCTTGGATTTAGAGGCCAGGAGCTCCAGGGGACTTGGAAGATGTCAGGTTGTTAGTTATTATTGTAATAACTGTTCAGTTAAATAAAAGCTTTACGAATTTGTATATTGAAAATTTTCAGATAGTTCCTATTTATTTTAGCTTTGTTCCTTTTGCAATAAAAGCTTTCTATTTAATTATTAATTTGGCTGTTATTCCTGGCAATTCTTAGCTATAAATAAATGTTTTCAAAACATTACCCACAAACCACTAAGGGTTTTTTCCCTAGTGGTAGAGCTGTTATATATGAGATTGTTGACTCTGTAAGCAGTGTGTAACCATAAATAAATACTATTTGTGTAAATTAAATTTAAGTGATAGTTTCTTCATAATTTAGGAAGGGCTGGGAACAATACTAAGAATAAGTACTGCTTGTGATGTCTTATTGTGATTGGATGACCAAATGAATTATGTTATTTGCTAATTATGATGAAAACAGATCATTACTGGAGATTGTGATGGTTAGGTATGTGTTAACTTGGATAGGCTATGGTACCCAGTTATTCAAACACTAATCTAAGCGTTGCTATGCAGGTATTTTGTAAATGTGGTCAACAGCTACGATTAACTGACTTTAAGTAAAGGAAATTATTTTTGGTACTGTGTGGGTGGACCTCATTCAATCAATTGAAAGCCTAAGTGCAAAATCAAGGTTTCCCTGAAAAAGAAGAAATTCTGCCTCAAAACTGTAGCATCAGATCTTGCTTCAGTTTCCCAGCTACCAGCCTGTTCTACGGATTTTTCTGTCACTCTGTCTCTGTGTCTCTGTCTCTATCTCTGTTTCTCTTTCTGTGTGTATCTATGCATGTATCTGTCTATGCATCTATCTATATCTTACTGGCTCTGTTTCTCTGGAGAACGTTGACTGATAGATGTAGATTTGGGTACTGAGAGTAACTTTAGAGGAACTCGTTTTAATGATGAGTTTTCTGGATTGATTATGATGATTAGATTCAACGACTATTTTCAGTGGAGAACACTGATCAAGAGGACACTGATAGTCTGTGACGTGATGTGGCAATAGAGATATGCAAAATATCACCATTGGATATTCCTGGTCAAATAGTTACAAGACACGAAGGTCTGAGTGACCATGTATTTGAAACTTTAGAATATTTTTGTCAAACTCAGTATAATGAGATTGGCTGTGTGATGGTTAACTTTTATGTGTCAACTTGACTGGGTCATGGGGTGCCCAGATATTTAGCTAAACATTGCTTCTGGGTGTGTCTATGAGGGTGTTTCTGGATGAAATTAACGTTTGGGTCAGTTGACTCGGTGAAGCAGACTTCCCTCCTAAATGTGGGTGGGCCTCATCCAATGTACTGAGAGCCTGAATGGAACAAAAGGCGAAGGAAGGGAATTTATTCCTTTTCTGCCTGACTGTTGGGCAGGGACATCAGTCTTCTCCTGCACTTGGTCTGGGATTTACACCATTGGCTCCCCTGGTTCTCAGGCCCTTAGACTCAGAGTAAACTACCCTGCCAGCATTTTTGGGTCTCCAACCTGCAGGTGGCGGATCATGGGACTTCTCAACTTCCATGATTGTGTGAGTCAATTCCTTATAACAGATCTCCTCTCTCTCTCTCTCTATATATATATGTGTGTGTGTGTGTTTGTGTGTATTTAGTCACACACCACATAATGATGTTTCAGTCATTGATGGACCACATATACAACAGTGGGCCCATAAGAGTATAATGCTGTATTTTTACTCTACTTTTTCTATGTTTAGATACACAAATACTTACCATTGTGTACAGTTGCCTAGAGTATACAGCACAGTGACATGCTGTACAGGTTTGTAGCCTAGGAGCTATAGGCTATGCCATATAGCCTAGGTGTATAGTAGGCTATATAGCATGTAGGTCTGTGTAAGTACACTCTATGATGTTCACATAATGATAAAATTCCCTAACACATTTCTCAGAATGTATACCTGTTGGTAAGTGATATATGACTCTGTGTGTGTGTGTATGTACACAGTATATACATATGTGGTATGTGATATATATGTGTGTATGTGTGTGTGTATATATACACACACATATAAAAGAAATGGGATGAAATGGGATCTGAAAATTGGAATGGAACATATGGAAAGATCCTGATGAATCTGGGGCCATTGAATCTCTACATTCTGCTGAGTTTTCTTTGCTAATACAAACAGCCTCCATCCCTGTCAGAGAGGCTAACCCTGCTTTGTCTAAAGAACCTGTAATGGCCTCCCCTGCGTAATTGACTTACAAGACAATGCTGATTCTCCTGCATTGTTTTTCCAATTTCTACAGACAGAAATCTGGGGAGTGGATACTAAAGGTGTGGGATAATGGTGGAAGGAACATAAAATTGAATCAGGCCAAATTTATTGATATGGGCCCATTAAGTAGAGATTCCAATTCAATATTGTAGCTCAAGGGGTTTGGAAGGGCTCTAATAGTTTGGCTGGTTGGTTGGCTGAAACATGAACTAAAGTTGGACTACAGAAAATGACATTGAAATGCCAAAACTGCCTTGGTGTATGGTGGAGGCAGGTACTCAAAGGTTTAGGGAGATTAAAATGTTAGAGTGGATTGATCGTGTAACACCCATTCACCTTTCTTGGTTGGGGGTGGGAGGTGTCAGAGGACACCCTTTCACTGTGACTGTGAGAAACAAATTTGTGAGGGGCGCCCAGCTTTCTTTAAGTACACTGTGGTCTCTCTCCCATGTAGGTTGTGAGTTGCAGTGGGGACTGCTGCCACTGAACTGGAATCCTTAAATGCTATGGGGATAATTGGATTTTGAAATATCAGCGACCAAGTGGTAGCACTTGCTGCAAAAGACAAGGTGCACTTTGTTGCCATAAGGCAGTGGTCCCCAACCTTTTTAGCACCAGGGACCGGTTTCATGGAAGACAATTTGGGCACTTCAAAAGAACTATCCTATAAAAGGGTCTGCACCTAGGATGGCAAATAAACTTCACTGATGTGATATCTTTGATGGATTTCACATGCCTGGCATGCTGCATTGAGAAGGGGTATGACTCTGAGTCTGGGCTCAAGGGGAAAGAGTGCCACGATTAATTACCCATGTCTGCCACGGGAAGGTGAGGGACGAGAGTGCTATATGCGTCATGAACCCATTAGTGTCTCAAATTCTCTTGTTAACTTCTTTTTTGACTTGTTTACCTTCTGCCACCCTCCTCTAGCATGTAAACTCCATGAGAGCATGCACCTTGTCTCTTTCTTTATGGATCCATCTTCAGAACCTAGAAAAGTATCTAGGTTCATAAAATAGTCAAAAATATTTATAATTAACTATTCAAAAATATTTGTTGAATGTACTTGCTATTCTTCATCTGGCTTGCACTGATTTTAATAGTCATTTAAGTAAGAACCAATACTTTGTAAGCCCTTGTTTCCAGGGTTGGCTATATGAATCTTAATAAATTTTGATTAAATGAGATAAAATACATGAAATCACAGTGGCCAAGACATTTTAAGGTACTCAACAAGTAATACTTGAATTTGAAATCTGCAGTATTGTTGGTATCCTCTTCATTCAGGCATAATCATTCATTGATCACCTGTTATGTCCCAGGCCCCTTAGTATGCTGGGGATACACACATAAGTAAAATACGGACATTGGTTTCAATAAGCTCAAGTTTTTATTGAAGGGGATCAGAGAGGAAAACAAATGTTGCAATCCAATGTAATAAGTGCTCTAACAGGGCTAAGTGTATAGTGATCCCAGAGATTGTACAAAAGAAGGAATAATCAACTTTGCCAAAGTTAGGGAGAATCAGTTCTCAGGGAAATTCTCCTAGAAGAGATACTTGAGGGATGGGGAGAGCATTCTGATGGGGGAAACAGCATTTGAAAAGCAAAGAGATGCAGAACTAACCGCTGGGTTTATGGCACACTGACAAACTGCGGATGCCCACTTAGTAGAATTTGTGCTGTTCAATATGGTAGCCACTACTACACGTGGCTGCTGAGCACTTGAAATGTGGCTGGTTGGAACTGAGATGTGCTATAAGTAATAAGCACACACTGGATTTTGATGAGTTAGTGGGAAAAATGTAAATTATCTCAGTAATAACTTTTCATTGTGTTTTAGATGTACTTAGATGGAAAATGAAGGTTGCCTAGGCTGGCATTGGGAGGTTGGCTTTGCTGTGACAGGGCCTGAATTTGTCACAGCTCTGGTACAATTTCAAGGAGAATCTTTCCAGGTTTACAGTGGTAGGAACAGAGACAGTTGGGTCCTGGGAGCCTGGGCCACATCTGAGTCATTTATCTATCTTTTTCCTGTGATTTTTATACAAGGGGAAGGTGAGAAGTCAGAATGGTATTATTTTCAGCACTAACCTCTCTTTTGGGTGACTGGGATGGATATTTCTCTTGGTGTGTTCTGTCGTCAGATTCAGTATTCAGGCCCTGACTGGGCTGAGAAACTGCAATTCATTCTGAGCTGCTGCAGCATAATAACCACTCCCGGGGTCTCAGCTTTCAGGAGCCGCTTACAGGTGGCTTTAAAGGTGAGGTGAGTCAGGTGTTCAACAAGGTTGAATAGGGTCTTGCTTCTCCATGCTCATTGTGGCTATGCAGTTAAAAAGAATTAGGTGTTAGGAAGCAAATTCTTTCCACCTTGTTGGTCCTTCGGATTCAACTACTGCCAACACATACTTAGGCTTCGTATTATGGATAATCCATATTTCATGGCCATGTGGTGAATATTTAACAATTATGTAAAAGCTCCAAGGGATCTCACGACTTTTTTTTTTTTTTTTTTTTGAGACAGAGTCTCACTTTGTTGCCCGGGCTAGAGTGCCGTGGCATTAGCCTAGCTCACAGCAACCTCAAACTCCTGGGCTCAAGTGATCCTTCTGCATCAGCCTCTCAAGTAGCTGGGACTACAGGCATGCGCCACCATGCCCGGCTAATTTTTTCCATATACATTTGGTTGGCCAATTAATTTCTTTCTATTATTAGTAGAGACGGGGTCTTGCTCTTGCTCAGGCTGGTTTCGAACTCCTGACCTTGAGCAATCCGCCCGCCTCGGCCTCCCAGAGTGCTAGGATTACAGGCGTGAGCCACCACGTCCGGCCTAAGTTTTTACTTTTAATAAAGCCCAACTTATCAATTTTTTCTTTCATAGGTCATGCCTTTGATGTTGTATCTAGAAAGTCATCATCAAGCTGGGCATGGTAGCTCATGTCTGTAATCCCAGCACTTTGGGAGACCGAGGTGGGAGGATCACTTGAGGCCAGGAGTTCAAGGCTGCAGTAAACCTAGGATCACATCATTGCACTCCAGCCTGGATGAGCCTGTGTTGAAAAAAAATTTTTTTTAAAAAGTAAAAAGTCATCATCAAACCCAAGATCATCTAAATTTTCTACTGTTATCTTCTGGGAATTTTATAATTTTACATTTCACATTTATGTCTGTGATCCACTTTGAGATAATTTTTGTGAAGGGTGTTAGGGCTATGTTTAGACTAATTTTTGTGCGTGTGAATGTCCAATTGGTCCAACACCATTTGTTCAAAATCCTTTGCTTTCTCCATTGAATTGCCTTTGCTCCTTTGTCAAGGATCAGTCGATTATGTTTTTGTGGGTCTATTGACCCACAAACCCTATTTTTTTAAAAAGATAGTGTCTTACTATGTTGCCCAGGATGAATTTGAACTGGAACTACAGGTATGCACCATCACACCTGGCTGATTTTTGAATACTGAGCCAGCCTTGCATTTTTGTCATGGTGTGTTAGTCTTCATATATTTTTTATATATATCCTGTCATATATTTTATATATTCATATCATATATTATGTAATATATCGCTGAATTTGATTTTCCAATATCTGTTGAGGATTTTTGCATCTGTATTCATGAAAGCTATCAGTCTGTAGTTTTCTTTCTTTTATACTGTCTTTGTTTGACATCAAGATAATGATAGCCCCCTAAAATGAGTTGGAAAATGTTCCTTTTAAAATATTTTTTGAAGAGCTACTGCTTTATTAAAAAGCTGAAACCATATTGTAGCCAAACCAACTGTATATTCAAGGTAACATCCTTTCTCAGTGTTTTCTTAATCCATTAAATTATTCCATAGCAGATATTTCACTTTTTGAAAATTCTGCCTATTAGGAGTAGAGACACTTCCAACTACAAAAGGAAATTGCCTACTTGCCAAATTTCTGTCCTATTAGGTTTTTTTTTTAGTTTAGATAATCTTGGGAAACACTAAAGACTTCTTGGACTTTTGGTAAAATGACTTCTATTATCTGGAATCCTAATTCTACATGATTTGGATTATTGAATAATTTGTAAAGGCCTAATACATTTCAACAACCTCTTAATCTTCATACATGCTTCAGAGGAAAATAGTTTAGGAAAAAATATCTATATGAGAGTAAAAATCAGTGGCTCTTTTTTTTTTTTTTTTTTTTTTTGAGACAGAGTCTCACTCTGTTGCCCCGGGCTAGAGTGCCGTGACATCAGCCTATCTCACAGCAATCTCAAACTCCTGGGCTCAGGCGATCCTCCTGCTTCAGCCTCCCGAGTAGCTGGGACTACAGGCATGTGCCACCATGCCCAGCTAATTTTTTCTATACATTATTAGTTGTCCAGCTAATTTCTTTCTATTATTAGTAGAGACGGGGTCTTGCTCTTGCTCAGGCTGGTTTCAAACTCCTGACCTTGAGCAATCCGCCCGTCTTGGCCTCCCAGAGTGCTAGGATTACAGGCGTGAGCCACTGTGCCCAGCCGTAGTGGCTCTTATTTTAATGAAAATCATGACAATTACTGTATGAAACAATGATTTAAAGATTTCCATTTTTCTGGAACCAGTGAAACAGAGGAAGTATTCTTACATAAATAAAGGCATGGAAGTGTGAAATATGGAGTGTATTGAAAATCAGCAAATACTTCTATTTGCCCTGAAAATAAGGTGGAGTAGTAGAAAATAAAATTGGAATGGCATTTGAAGGTAAAGGCCTTGAATGGTAGTCTCCTGGACTTTACTGACACCCACTCTTAGGTTTTGAGCAGATAAGACAAAATGGGATAGTGGTTAAGGACCCAAGCTCCAGAGTCAAACAGACCTGGGTTCCTAACCTGGTTCTGCCATTTAGTAGCTGTGTTTACTTTTCAAGGTACTTAATTTTTCTAAGTTTCCCTCCTCCCCTGATCTAGAGAATGGAGTTAGTGATAGTATCTATTACAAATGGCTGCTGTGAAGGTTAAATACGATAATGTATGTAGAGCCTGGTGCCTGAAATATAGCAAATACTCAGTAAATACTAGAGACTACCTAATTAGAGCTGTGCTTCAGCAGCGTGTAAAGAGATGTAATCAAATGGCTTTCCTTAAAACAGAACCAAAGCCTTCCAATGTTGGCGCCAAGAATATTTCAGAAAGCAGAATTTCTAGATGGGATGGCATGTCTCTGAAATTGGATTAACAAGATTTAGAGGCTACTTTGATTGAAGGTCAGGGAAGAGGGAGTCATGATTGCATTATTTTCTATATTCCAGTGTTCCAGTTCTATTTTTGTCTTTTTAAAAATTTTATACAATATTTTTAATAATTTTGTGCCTGAAACAAAGTTTGTGTACAATGAACCATCAGAAAGCAAAGTTGCCTATCTCAGCCCCCCCTGTGGATGTCCTGTGGTTGTTTGGAGTCACCACCATTCCTGAGTCTGTGTTCAGTGTAACTAAGCAGCCCAGTAGCATCACCAGAATACCTATATCAGCTGTTAAATAATAGCAACAACAACAGCAACAAGATTTCAGTCTCCACCTGTGATGCTGTGTTTTGATTAAAAGGTCACTGTAGCCCGTGTTTTATTTTTCTAGGTGAGAAGAAACATCAGAAACAGCTGAAGGACCAGGAAGTGGGTCCTCTAGGGATGGGAATACTGTGCTCTTTTTCAGCCTTGAAATTCAGGTATTTTTGTTGATGTAATATTGTTATTTTACACATTGGTCAGCAGCTTCATTTACTCTTCTTGGCTCTCTCTTGAAACCCTCTTCCCTTCTGCCCAAACCCTCTCCCCATCACTGATACCCTCACCACCATCCCTCCCACCCCATTTTCACTACCCAGCCCCAGCAACTCCCTACCTCTTCCAAACTCCTTCATCCTCTGCTATACTGTCTTAGCAAAAAGGCTGGGCAAGGACTAGGCAGGAACAGCATTCAAAGTAGAAAATCTGTCCACAGGGTATGGGGAAGAGTCAGTCCTTAGTTTGGGCCATCTCTCTTGGACTTGCAGTAGAAAAATCATTTTCAACCAGAGGTAGTATTCCTGAAAACTCCATGAGGAGTTAAACTGAGCAGGAAGGTCCTGAAGCTCTTCCAAACCAGTTATGTCAGAGAGGATGCATGTTTGAGTGTGTGTGATGGCTGGGGGACTTGTGTGGGGAACAGTGAAGTTACAGAAAGCAGCAGAGCCAGCAGTGGCCAGAAGGACACTTGGTAATGTGTTTATAATATTTGTTTTTAAATGCATTAAATAATATTTAGTTTCATTAAGGAAAAACTTTATAAATTCTGAACATGTAAAAAATAAAATCCAAAATAAATAAATAAAATCCAGCATTTGGGTTTTGTAGGAAATCAAAACAGAAACATTAATAATGTAATTTTGCTCTAGTATTGTAACTACTCACTGAGGGAGGAATCAAACATGGTTTTAAGTGTGAGAGAATGTTGAGGTATAACGATAGGGAAAATCGTTAGGGTCATCAAACATTATCTTGTATGGTAATATAATGAATTATGAAATATGATGTCATGATTAGGGTCCCAAACTGTTTCTTTTTTCTTTTTTTCAATTAAAGAGAGAAAGATTTTGTCAGTTTCTTTTGCCTTCTTTTGGTGTCAGCACCAAATACCCAAACACTATATTTCATTAAGTGTTCAGAACTTATAAAAAATTTTTAATCAGTGAAACTGATGTTAATTTACTTGCCTTCAAGCAAAAACCCTTTTCTGTTGTTGCTTCTAATCTGCTTAAACCAGAAAACCAGATGAATTAGTTAAGACTCTTTCAGTACATACACCCAACTCAACCAAGTTTTTTTTTTTGAGACAGAGTCTCACTCTGTTGCCTGGGCTAGAGTGCCATGGTGTCAGCCTAGCTCATAGCAACCTCAAACTCCTGGGCTCAAGTGATCCTTCTGCCTCAGCCTCCCCAGTAGCTGGGACTACAGACACATGCCAGCATACCCAACTAATTTTTTCTGTTTTTGGTAGAGATGAGGTCTTGCTCTCAGGCTGGTCTCTAACTCCTGAGCTCAAACAATCCGCCTGCCTCGGCCTCCCAGAGTGCTAGGATTACAGGCATGAACCACCGGGCCTGGCCTCAACCAGGTTTAATGTAACTGAAAAGCCTGTGTTTTAGTCATGGCTGGTTCCAGGGGCTCAAATTAAGACATTCAAACTAGGTTCTCTCTCTCTCTCTCTCCCTCTCTCTCTCTTTCTGTGTGGTTCTCTGTCTGTCTCTGTTTCTCTCTGTGTCTCTGTCTTTATCTTTATCTCTATTTCTATTACTATCTTTCTGCTCTGCTTTCCTTTATGTTGTCTTCATATTCCAGCAGGATCCTCCTGCATGGTATCCCATTTCAGTCCAGGCTTACATCTCAACAACCTAGCAACCCCACAAGAATTGCAGGCACAGTTCTGGGTAGGGCTCTCACTGGCCCAGATTGGGTCATGTGCCCATTTCAGAATCAATTACTGTGGCCAAAGGAGTGTGCAGATCTTGATCCTGTACCTTGTGGGTAGTATCAGCCCTACAAAATCCACAAATCTGAAAGTGATAGCAAGCTAGTTTACCAGAAGGAAAATTAGGGTACTATTACCTATAAAAGAAAGAATAGTGAGCAACATAAGGTTCACTACGCCAGATAACTAAATCTGTTAGAACTAAATCTAGAATCATGGCAAACTGGCTCTAAATGAAGATCTGAGAATGTTTCCCATTGATAAAGCCAGTGAGCTTTGGTGCACAGACTTTGTGACATCTATCTTGGTAGTTCCAGCTTGCTGAGCTGAAAGCCTAGAGTTTTTCTTTTGCAGAATCCTCTGTCAGCTCTTTGTGTTGGCGTTTCTTAGGGTTTTATGCTCTGAATAATTAAATTGGACATAAATGATCTCTAGAGAAGGTAAGTTTTTACCATAATCTGATAAGCAGCATTTCTCTTTTTCTGAATTGCACAAGAAAATCACTAGGTTGCAAAGAGAATCTCACAGGATACTTAAGCCACCTGAATATCAGATAGAAAGCTCCATGTGTAGAATTAATAACTAAAGGGATTTGGGATTGCTCTCCAGAATGCAGTTAATTTTTAAAATGAGGAGTCAAGTCAATAAATACCAATTGAGGCTGGGTGCAGTGGCTCATGCCTGTAATCCTAGCACTCTGGGAGGCTGAGGCGGGAGGATTGCTTGAGGTCAGGAGTTTGAGACCAGCCTGAGCAAGAGTGAGACCCCGTCTCTATTAAAAATAGAAAAAATTAGCTGGGTGCGGTGGCACACACCTGTAATCTCAGCTACTCAGGAGGCTGAGGCAGGAGAATCGCTTGAGCCCAGGAGTTTGAGGTTGCTGTGAGCTAGGCTGACACCACAGCACTCTAGCCCAGGGGGCTAGAACAAGACTCTGTCTCAAAAAAAATAAATAAATAAAATAAAATCAATTGAACACTGCAGTGGGCATTACTGATTGCTTCTACAATATTAATTTCCCCATTTTCCCAACAATAGTACCCATATTTTGCTTAAGGCAAGCCATTTTTGGCAAGATTGACCCTACCTCTAGTTTTAGGAGTAGGTTCTGAATGGCTTATGGCAAAACTTCTGAGCATGGTAATTTGGTCAAGGATGGTCACCTGACCCAAATTGGGCCAATTATACTCAATTCTTGAACATCTATTTGAGTAATCAAGAGTCTCTCTGTGTCTTGCTCAGTCTTTCTGTCTGTCTCTCTCCCTCACTCCCTTTCTCAAATGAATGTAAGTCCACAGGCACATAGCTTCAAGAACTACTGGCAGCCATCCTGCAGCAGGGAAGGGGAATTTGCTGAAAATGAAGCCCATCTCAAGGTAGCAGAGCAGAAAAACTGATACGGAAAAACAAAGTCCTGGCTGGATGCAGTGGCTCATGCCTGTAATCCCAGCACTTTGGGAGGCTGAAGCAGGAGAATTGCTTGAGCCCAGGAGTTTGAGGTTGCAGTGACCTAGGATTGTGCCATTGCACTCCAGCCTGTGTGACAGAGCAAGACCCTGTTTCTAGGGGGAACAAAAGAAAAACAAGATCTTGGTAATGTTATTTGAGTGCTAGATCAAGTCATGATGGAAGCCATATACTTTTGGACTTTTTAGTAATGTATACCAATAAATTCCCTTTAGTTTTTTTTTTTTCATAGCTTTTGAAGATTAATCCCTTTAGTTTTTAAAGTCAATTTGACTAGGATCCTCTGTTACCTGTTATTCTGACTTGAATACCAATTGCAGTACAGTTCTGATGCTAACCACCTGGAGTTAGTGTCAGATTCCACAGGTTTAACGGCACAGTCCCCAGAAAGACTGGCCTTACTACAGATGCAAGCCACAGTTTGGGGATCCCAAACTTCTGACCAACTGGCTAAAAATTCAAGGGTCCCCTCAGGTTCAACAATTCATAAGAATGATTCACAGAACTCAGTAAGTGCTATACTTATGATTACAGTTTTATTATAAAATGTACAAATCAGGGCCAGCCAAATGAAAAGACACATTAGGTAAGATTTGGGAGGGTCTTGAATGCAAAGCGTTCATGCCCTCTCCCTGTGGTATCAGGATGCATCGCTTTTCCAGCACACTGATGTGTTCACCAACCAGGAAGCTCCTCTGAGCCTCAATGTTCAGAGTTTTGGGGACTTCATTACGTAGGAATGATTAATTGACTCGCTAACCATGAAATTGAACTCAGTCTCTAGATAGGTCAGAGGTGTACCCTCAAGCTGTCCCTCCTTTTGTCCCTTCTGCTTCTGCATTAGTTCAATAGCTCATTACCTCTCACTTGAACTCTTAGTATAGCCTCTTATTTCTCACTCTTTTCTGTGCCACATTCCCACTGCTTTGGTCTCAGTCTGCCAGATTCCTTGCCTTGATTAAGCCCCAGGGGACTGGCTTAGTGTGGAACAGCATGGATGGAATTTCTTTGAATCTATTTAACCTGCAAAGCCCAAAGATATTCTTGACAATCCTTATTATCTGAAACAGAGATAGTAGTGAAGGGAAAAATTTAGGTTGCTCCTCCTCATTGCTACTTCTACTTCTTGTAAAATCTCTGTCTTTTTGAGGTTCATGTCATCAATCCATTCATCTTTTCTCACTTCCCAGTGCAATTATCTCCCAAACTGTTGGCCATTTTCCCTCATTTTCTGAAGATATGGAAGCACCTGGCTCACAGCCTTCCTCTCCTCTCAACTTCTGCTATTCTCCTGGGCAATTTCAAGGTCCCTGTAGCCTCTCAGTTTCATGTCCCATTACCTCCAATCAGTGAATTTCTTTTCAACTCCACGTCAGCCATGCCCTCTTCTCTTGTCGTGCTTCAATCTTGCCCTAGCCTCTCTCATCAATTCCTATGGCTCTACATGTAATCTGTATGCATGCTCATGACTCCCAATTATTTTTACTTTTTTATTTTTCCAGTCCAGACCTCTCTTCTGAAATCCACACCCCTATATTCAACTGCACGTCTGCATATACCTCTACATGTCTCATTCAGGCATCTCAAACTTAATATCTCAGCATTTAGCTGTTGCTCTTTTGACCCTTACTCCAACAAATCCACTGTGTTTCAGTAAATGATTTTACCAGCAATTCAGTTGTGCAAATCTATCTCCTTTGCCCCCTCACTTGTTCTATCACTAAGTCCTAGTCATTCTACCTCCAAGATATATCTTGAAGATATTTACTTCTCACCATCCCCAATGCTATTACCCTTGCCCAACCCAACATCATCTTTTGCCTGGACTATTATAAGAGTCTCCATATGGTCTCTGTATTTATTCTTGTATCCTTTCAATCCATTCTTTACATAGCAGCCATCACTATATTTTAATGCAAATTTTATCTTGTCATTTCCTACTTAAAACCTTTCAGAGGTTTCCCATTTCTCTTAGGATAATGTTCAAGATCCTTAGCAAGGTCAACAGGCCTTGCATGATCTAGTTCCCAGTCTTTCCAGTTTGCTCTCCTGTTACTCTCCTCCTCATTTACTGGCTCCAGTCACACTGGTCTTTTTTCTTTCCAAGCTCCTCCATGCCTCAGAGTGTTCATACATATAGTTCCTTCTACTTTGAACATTCCCTGTGACCTACTCCCCTCTCCATCTGCCCCTTACTATGTGACAAGAGCTGTGCCCTGGGTGAGACACCACTCTCTCCCCTTAAGGAGCTCACAGATTAATATGGGACATATATGTAAGAAAGAAATTCAAGCACAGCAAATGCAATGAAGCATGGATGAAGGAGGTAATGTTTATCTATCTTTGAGAGCAAGAAAAGGGCATCTAAGTAGAAAAGAACCAGTGTGTCCCGGGGACAAATGCAAGAAGCACATGAGCTGTAAGCATTTTGGTACTGCTAAAGAGTAAAGGTGAGGAGGAAATGTCTTGAATTCTGTGTTAAAGAGCTGAGTTTATCCAATGTGCAAAGAGGTAGTAGGCATGGAGAGAAGATGGACTGAAGATAATTTTAAGAAGTAGAATAGATAGGACTTGGTGACTGAACAAAACAAATAAATTCCTTACTTTTATGTAACTTACATTCTAGTAGGAGAGGCAGATAACATCCAATAAACAGATACATACATGATATAATTCCTCTACTGTTACAAGCTAGGGAAAAATGTAGAGCAGAGTGAAATCACAGCAAATGAAGGAGTTATTTTAGATAGAGTGGTCCCTCTGAGGAGGTGACATTTGAACAGAGACATGAATGTTGTGAGGAAATGAGCCATGTGAATGTCTGTGCAAAGAATATTTCAGGCAAAGTGAATAGCAAGAGCAAATGTCCAGAGGTGGAAATATGCTTGGCACACATTTGAGAAAAAACAATGAAGCTAGTATGGCTGAAGCACAAAAGCAAGAGGAGAGTGGGAGGAGATAAGGTCAGAATCCAGCAAGAGCCCAGATCATGAGGGCTTCGCAGATCATAGAAAAAACTTTGTATTTTATTTTAAGTGTGATGTGAAGAGTTTTGAACAGTGGAGTGGGACATCCTAGCTTACACTGTAAAAGGATCACTCACAATAGATTATTGTGGGGAGACGGTGGAAACAGGGTAGCCAGTTAGGAGGAAGGAACCTAGGTGAGAAATGATGGTGGTTTGGATGAGAGTAGTAGTGATCCAAGTGGTAAGAATTAACTAATCAGATTTAGAATATATGCTGTAGGTAGGCTGATGGATTGAATGAAGGTATTAGAAAAGGAGAGGAGTCAATGATCCTGACATTTCGGCTTGAGCAACAGATTAAATGATAGAACCATTTAGTGAGGTGAAGACTGCAGGGGATAAAGTTTGGGCAGCAGGAAATCTAAAGTTTAATTTGGACATGTTTAGTTTGAAACACTGTTAGACATCCAAGTAGCTAGTCAAGATATGAAATCTGGAGTTCAGGGGAGTGGTTGAGGTTGGAGATATACAGTTTTTGGGATCATTGGCATATAGATGATATTTTAAATGATAGAATTGGTTAGGATTTTCTAAGAAATGAATGTCAGCAAAAAATGAGAAGTCCAAAGATGGCACACTAGAATATTCCAATACCTAAATGTTGAGAAAAGAAAGCAAATCCAAAAAAGAGATTGAGAAGGGGAGGCCAGTGAGGTGAGAAGAAAATCAGTAGAGGGTGTAAGGGAAGGATAGTTTTTCAGGAAAGAGAAAACGATCAACTGGTCAAATGCTGCTGTTTAGGTCAAGTAAGTTGAGAACTGAATTAGGCAACATGAAGGTTATTGGTGACCTTGATAAGAGCAGCCTCATTGAGCAGAAAGAAAGAAAGAAGTTTTACTATGTAAAGGGGAACAGAGAAATGAGGTAGTAGCTGGAGAGACACAGGGCATCAAGGAAGTGTTTTTATCAAGAAGATAGGGAAAATTGGTGGTGCAGTAGAGAGATGGGGTAAGTGTGGAGGTAAAGTCCTTGAGTAGGTGAATTCTGTAGATATTTGGATATTTAGGCCTGGAGCTCAGTACAGAGGTGGAGGCTGGAGACACAGATTTTGGAATGATTAACTTACATATAATAGGGACAAATGTAAGAGTAGATGAAATTGCTTGGGGAGAGTGAAAAACAGAAACAAAGGACAGAATCCTAAAGAATAAAAATATATATATATATATTAAGAGGATAAGGGTAGACCAGTAAGGAAGACTGTGGAGGAATCTCTTCTATTTTCCATTCATTTTTATGCTATACCACATACCATGTTGTTTCACCCCTCATGCCTGGGAAGTCTTCCATTCCCTGGATTCATCCCCATCTCTCCTAATACTTTATACATACCTTTATTAGCACTTATTTCACTGCATTTACATGATATGTCTGCTTCTTCCACCAAACTGAAAGTCCCCTCCCTTAGAAAACTCCATTATTCATCTTTGTATCTACAACATTTAACATCATACCCTGAAACATAGTAGGTGCTCAATGAATGTTGCATGGAGTCAGGGGGAAGTTAAACCATAAATAGTGTGTATAATACATAAGCATTAGAAAGTGTGAATATGCCTTTTATGCCTTTCTATAAGCAGTACATGTGTTGGAAAGAATTCACCAGTGAAGCCATCTGGAGTTTTCTTTGTAGGAAGTTTTAAACTATGAATTCAACTTACGACATAAAATTTTTTATTTATTCTGGTTTCAGTCTTGGCAAGTTTATTTTTTTTTCATTCCATCTGAATTGTCAAATCTATTGGTATAAAGTTGTTTATAATATCTTTTTATATTGCTAATGTCTATAGGACCTATAGTGATGTCCCCTTTTTATTGTTGATACTGGCAATGTATATTCTTTCACATTTTCTTTAGTAAAAGGCAAAAGATTTATATGATCTGAAGAGAAACCAGAGTATCACATTTTCTTGGTTAGTCTTGCTAGGAGTTGATAAGTTTTTGTTAATCTTTTAGAAGATTATTAAGTTTTGGCCTTGTTGATTTTCTCTCTTGGATATCTGCATTCTATTTTGATGATTTCTGATTTTATCTTTATTTCCTTTCTTTTATTTTCTTTGCATGAATTTTGCTATTTTTTTCTCTAAATTTCCTTCTGAGATTTGAATCCTGTGGGTAATTCTTTAACCAAAGGACTCATTAGAGGAGTCCTGAGTCTCGCAGGAATGAGCCTGCATTAGTACCCCACCATGCTCAGTCATTGGCTAGGAATAGCTCATGGAAAGCATGGCTCAGCTGTAGACACATTGGTAGATCCAGGTCAGTAGCTGGTATCATCAATTAACTATGCTTTCCACAGTAGGGAATCTGAGAGACCCACTTTCATAATACCCACAGTCTACTTTTTGTGCCCCACAGATCACTTTTTCACGAAAGTTTGGGCAGAAGTTCTTCCATGGTTCCCATGGGCTTCTGTTCCTGGAGGGAAACTTGAAGAGGAAGATTAGTGGGACAAATTACAGCAGTTGTTCTAGAGACCACAGATGATACTGATCCTCTCTCTCTTCCACTATCTACTCATTCCCCTCACCACTAGTTATCACCTCAGCAAGTCTTGATGGCTTATGTGGTAGTATAATCCAAATCTTTATTCCTGAGGGGTCTGAGCTCCTGGTAATCACATACCCTTCTCAGGCCAGATTTACTGCATATGTTCATTCAGTTATAATACGATGGGGCAAGAAAGTATTGGGAGACACCCAAGTGCATCACATGAGCTCTGTAAAAAGCAGCACTACCTCCTCTTACTGATCAGGGCCATTTACCCCCGTCATGGTGGTGATTCTTCTTTTTGCCTGCTGGCCCCTGGACATAAGGAGTCCAAAATGCCCCATCAGTAGCAATAGCTCGTAGTTCAATGAGACCTTCTGTGTATTCTAACAGGAGTGCAACCCCTTTGGGGACCAGGACCTCCGGTCCTACAGATCACAGACTTGTGGGTATGGGAAGCACAAAATCCTCAAGTGAGTCATTGATAGTGAAGGAAAGTGGGGACATCCACTCATTAATTAGGAGACCCATGTATTTTTCTTATTGGTGTCTGCTATGGTTTGAATATGTCCCCCAAATTTTATGTATTGTAAACTTAATCCACAAATTCATACATTGATAGCATCTGGAGGTGGGACCTTTGGGAGGTAATTAGTATTAGATAAAGTCATCAGGGTGGAGCCCACATGATGGGACTTGTGGCTTTAAGAAGAGGAAGAAAGGTCAGGTGCAGTGGCTCATGCCTGTAATCCTAGCACTTTGGGAGGCTGAGGTAGGAGGTTTACTTGAGTCCAGGACTTCAAGACCAGCCTGAGCAATAGAGAGACCTTGTATTTACAAAAAAAAAAAATATTAAAAAGTAGTCAGGGATGGTGGCAGCACCTGTAGTCCCAGCTACTCAGGAGACTGAGGTGGGAGGATCACTTGAACTCCAGGAGTTTGAGATTGCAGTGAGCTACAGTAACGCCACTGCACTCTAGCCCAGGCAACAGAGTGAGACCTTGTCTCAAAAAGAAAAAAAATAAAATAAAAAAGAAGAGAACTTGAGCTGACAAGCATTGCCCTCTTGGCATGTGATGCCCCATGCCATGTTATGACACAGCAAGAAGTTCCTCACCAAATGTTGGCACCATATTCTTGGACTTCCCAGCCTCCAGAACTGTAAGTAATACATTTCCTTTATTTTTAAATTATGCAGTCTGTGTTATTGTGTTATAGCAACAGAAAATGAACAAAGACAGAGTCAAAAAGGCCTCTGATTTAATGTGTATAATAAATCCTGAATGATAGGACCCAATTCTTTCAGAGTGTTGCCTCTGAGTGGCACTTCACCTATGCCTTTAGAAAGTCATTCTAGCTCTTGGCTTCTCTGGGTTTTTTTTTTTTTTCTTTCTTGAAAAAAAAAGAAAAAGAAAAGAAAGCCACTCCAGCTGTCTATAAGGCCAGCTTTTTCTGGATGACGTGGTATGACCAGTGGATCCCATGGGTATGGGCCCACCCCTGTACCTCTTTTACCATGAAGCCAGTCTTCTGGTTGGATGCTATACATAGTATTCTATGCTTGTTGATCAGGCATTCTATAAACCCCCATATAGTGCTGGCTGAGAATCTCTGGGCAGGAAAAGAAAACCCATATCCAGAATAGGTATCTATCACTGTGAGAATAAACCACTGGCCCCTTAGAATGAAAGAGACCCAAAGTAATTAATTTGTCACCAAGTGGCCAGTTGTTCACCTTGAGTAACAGTGCCAAATTGGGGGCTCAGCATTGGTCTCTGATGCTGACAGTAGCTAAGGGCATCAGTAGCTACAGCAGCCTTAGAAAGTTGGACTCCATGCTTTTTGGGCCAGTAGATAGCCTCTATCTCTGCCACTGTGGCCACTCCATTTATGTGCCTGTATTAGTTTCCTAGGGATAACAAAGTATCACAAACTTGGTGGCCTAAACAACAGAATTGATTGCCTCACAGTTCTGAAGGCTAAAAATCATGGTGTTGGCAAGTTTGGTTCCTTCTGAGGGCTGTGAAGGAGAATCTGTTCCATGCCTCTTGCCTAGCTTCTGGTGGTTTTCTGGCAATCTATGGCATCCCTTGGCTTCTGTTGCATCACCCTGATCTCTGCCTTCATCCTTGCATGGTGTTCACCCTGTATATCTCTGTCTTCACATGGCCACCTGCTTATAAGGCCACTAGTCATATTGAATAATGGGTCTACCCTATTCCAGTATGATCTCATCTTTATGGATTAATTATATCAGCAACAACCCTATTTCCAAATAAGGTCATTCTGAGCTACTGGGGATTAGAACGTATGTATGAATGAGGGCCGGAATACAATTCAACTCATAACAGTGCCCATCACGCTGATTCCAAGGTGGCCGATGATTAGGCCTGGTAATATCAACTGGCTGACTCATTTTGTCTACTTGACTGTTTAATGCCTCTCCCCTGGTGGATGGAAGAGATGATACAACAATCTTCATACCTCAAGTCTACTTCTGTATATTTATTCACATGACTCTAACTGAGACCTCTTTGTCATTGATCTTCCAGTCCTTCCAGGCCCCCTGCCAGAGGGCCAGGCCATTGGCTCCTGCCAAAAAATCTGTACATATTCTTAGTCTGCTTCTCCTTATACACAGAGTAGATGACCATGGACAATGCTTGTAACTCCACCCATTGGGAAGATTTTCCCTCTCTGCTGTTTTTCAAAGCAACTCAAAAATGTGCTTATAGGGCAGCCATTATCTAATTTTGGCTTGCACCTGCAAGTTGACCCATCCATAAATACAAGTCATACTTTATCCCTCCTCCTTTAGCTGGTCATGGTATCAGTTCAGCTGTCGTGGGTGACATGGTGGTCTAGGCTACCTGGTTGTGCAGCTTACAAGTGCCCTCCAATCTTGCTTGGACTTGATCCCAGATGTACCATTTCCATCTTATAACAGATGCTGCTGGGTCCATCTGAACCAATAGAATCCAGTTC
Organism: Lepilemur ruficaudatus; assembly: GCA_963574885.1. Lineage (NCBI taxonomy): Eukaryota > Metazoa > Chordata > Mammalia > Primates > Lepilemuridae > Lepilemur > Lepilemur ruficaudatus. Next base: position 11,012 of record CAUYRT010058147.1, on the reverse strand, counting down.
ATAATAGTCAGTTCTGGCATTGTGGTTACTCTATGGTTAAGTGTTCTATCTCCTAGTATCACACTAGGAGCTGCTTCTTAAAATATATATAATTTTCTGCTGCAGATGGCATGGCCTTGCTACAGAATCCCAGGGACTACACCGTGACTTTCCCACTGGGGCTCGCCATTACCTCTGTCTTAGTCAGCTTGGGCTGCCATACAAAATACCATAGACTGGGTGGCCTAAGCAACAGAACCTTATTTTCTTACAGTTCTGGACGCAGAAGTCTGAGATCCAGGTGCCAGCATGGTTGAGTTCTGGTAAGGGCTGCTTTCCTGGTTTGTAGACAGCTGCTTTCCCACTGAGTCCTCATATGGTAGGGAGAGTAAGCTCTCTGGTGTCTCTTCTTATAAGGTCATTAATCCCATCACCAGGGCCACACCCTGATGTCCTCATCTAACCCTAATTACCTCCCAAAGGCCTTATCTCTAAATAGCATCACATTGAGGGTTAGAGCTTCAACATATGAATTTTGAGGGGAACACATTCAGTCCACAAATTCTGTCCTCCAAAATTTATGCATGTAAAATACATTCATCCCATCCTAAAAGCCCCAGAAGTCTTAACTTATGCTAGCATCAACTCTAAAGTCTAAAGTCCAAAATCTCATCTAAATATCATCTACATCAGATATGTGTGAGATTCAAGGTAGGATTCATCCTGAGACAAAGTTCTTCTCCAGCAGTGAGCCTTTGAAACTAGACAAGTTATGTGCTTCCAAAATACAATGTTGGAACATTATAGGAGAGACAGTACCATTCCAAAAGGAAGAAATAGGGAAGAAGAAAAAGGTGACAGGTCCTAAGCAAGTCTAACACTTAGCAAGGCAAATTCCATTAGATCTTAAGGGTTGAGAATGATTTTCTTTAGTTCAATGCTCTTCTCTCCAGTCCAATTGGGTGGTAGTGTCTCCCCGAAGGCTCTGCCTGGCCAGGATCCTGCCCTCAAGGCTTCAGGCAGAGGCCATCTGGCCTGTTGAAACCAAAGCAGTGGCCCTGATGGTTTCTGAATTGCCTTAGGGGTCATTTTTCTCCTCTTCTTGAAAAATAGTATACATTCACAGCAGAATAGCTCTATCATCCCATCCTGTCAAATCTAAGAAGTCCAACAGCTTTCCTTCATTTCATTCTATCTCCAACTCCTTCCATTCAAACTGGCAATGCTTTTGCTCATATAATCCCATTAACTCTATTGAGTGATAGTCTGGCCACATCTTTGGTGTTCTCTTTAGAACATCCTTTCTCATTTTTTGCAATATGGATGGGCTGAGAATTTTCCAAATCTTCAAGTTCTGGTTCCTTTTTGCTAATGATTCTTTCTTCAATTCATCTACCTTCCACAAAACACTAGAATACAGTTCAGCCAAGTTCTTTGCCACCTTTATAAGGATCACTTTTCCTCCAATTTCCAATAGCATGTTCCTTATTTCCATCTGAGACCTCACCAGAATTTCCCTTAACGTCCATGTTTCTATCATACACTTTAAAATTCTTCCAGCCTCTAGCCATTTCCATGTCCAAATTCCAAGGCTGCTTCCATAGTTTTAGGTATTTGTTACAGTAGCACCCAACTCCTGGTACCAAAATCTGTATTAGTTAGAGTTCTCCAGAGAAACAGAATCAATAAGGGATGTGTTTATGTGTGTGTGTGTGTGTGTGTGTGTGTGTGTGTATTAAATATTATATATATATTTGGCTCATGCTTCTTCAGGCTGTACAAGAAACATGGTGCCAGCATCTGTATCTGGCGAGGGCCTCAGGCTGCCCTCATTCATTGTGGAAAGGGAAGGGGAGCTGGTGTGTAAAGAGATCACATGTCAAGAGACAAGGCAAGAAGGAAAGGGGAGGTGCCAGGTTCTTTTTAACAACTAGCTCTTGAGGGAACTTTTGCAGAAACTAATAGAGTGAGAACCCAGTCGCCCACCACCCACAAGGAGGGCATTAATCTATTCATGAGAGATTCACCCCATGACTTGAACACTTCCCATTAGGCCCCACCTCCAACACAGTTGATCAAATTTCAACATGAGATTTGGAGGGAACAAACATCCAAACTATAGCATGTGGAGACTGAGAGAGAAAGAGAGAGAGAAAGAATAAGGAATTGGTTCACGTGATTATGGAGGTTGATAAGTCCCAAGAACTGCAGTTAGCAAGATAGAGATCCAGGAAAGCCAATGCATAGTTCCAGTTCAAGTGTGAAGCTCTGAGAACCAGGAGAGATTGTATAAATTCAAGTCTGAAAGCTGATAGACTTGAGACCCAAGAATAGTTGATGTTTCAGTCCAAGTCCAAAGGCCAGAAAATACCAATGTCACAGCTCAAGTAGTCAGGTAGGAAGAGTTCCCTCTTGATCAGCCTTTTTGTTCTTCAATTGATTGGATGAGGCTCACCCACATTATGGAGGGCAATCTGCTTTACTGGCCTACCAATTCAAATGTTAATCTTATCCTGAAACACCCTCACAGACACAGCCAGAATAACATTTGATCAAATATCTGGGTACCTGTGGCGATCAAGTTGATACACAACTAACGATCACAAGCTACAAACTGTATCTTTTCACCCCTCTGATACCTCCTCTATGAGAGAGACTACTGAAATATATGGTTAAAGTGGGGCATGGTCTCTACCATATGCGAGGACAACTCAGACGTTTTTACTTTGCTTCTCTTGCTAGATCTTGCTGCTCTTTATGGTAATTGGGCCTTTTGGATTCTGATAACTAAGCACCACCATCTAGCCTCTATAACTTGGGGGGTGATATCATTCCCATAGTTATTAATGAGCTCCAGCTCTGTAACTGCTTCTCCAGTTGCAACCCAGGACTGCAGAGACCTCTTTCGTGATGCTGTTGTGAGTGTTACCTTCTTACCAGAGCTTTATTTATTTATTTTTGAGTCAGAGTCTCTCTCTGTTGCCCAGGCTGAAGTACAGTGGCATGATCATAGCTCAAGCAATCCCACCTTAACCTCCTGAGTAGCTAGGACTACAGGCATGTACTACCATGCCTGTCTAATTTTTTTTTTAGTGATGAGGCCTCACTATGTTGTGCAGGCTGCTCTTGAACCCCTGGGTTCAAGCAATCCTCCTGCCTTGGCCTCCCAAAGTGCTGGATTACAGGCATGGGTCACCATGCCTGGCCCTTACCAGAGCATTTTTGATGGCCTTGGTAAATGATGTGTCTTCTGAGCCCTCTGAAACATACCCTCTTATAGGTCTTCTGACCTCACATAACATATCCATTCCAGTATATCCACTTTGGCCAGTCTTTTTATTCATTCCTCTACCATATTTCAGGGCAACTCAGACATTTCTATTTTGCTCAGCATTGGCCATCACTCCCTCCAGGCTTCTAAGAGTCTCCCAGCAGTGAGTTTGTTTCATTCCTGAGTCTTTACTAGGGTGTTAAATTCTGTGTCTCAAGAAGTGCCCCCAAGTCAATGAATCTTGATTATCAGTTTTATATTCTATTCTAGCCCCTTTGATCAAGCAACCTCAAAATTCAATCCCAGAGTACTCCCTGTGCTTCTGTCTGCATATGCTAAATAATACTCATACACGGTCTCCTCCTTTATCAGGCCCAGCATGTTTCCAGCTGGGTTATGCTAGTATATAACTCTAGCTATCAGCTTGGCAGCCAGGAGAGGAGGTAGGGGCCACTCCTGTTTCTTTGTGGGGCAGTGGCTCTGTAGCATCCTCCAGTATGGGAGAAGTACTGCTCTAGGTACAGAAAAGCAGACCATCGCTGCAGTTTTGAAAGTACACAGGGGTCTGCTGAGCAAACATCCTTAAAGATGTCTATCCAGATGTCCTATCCCTTGTCTCAGCCTCAGGCTTTCCAAACCAGAGCCTCAATCTGCTTTTGGTTGCACATTTAAATGTCTCTGTAGCTCTGTGACTCTATCATGTCCTGAGTTTGTGGCTCAACTGTGTCAGCTCTTCCATTGCAGGAGATAAAAGCCTCTTTGTAATCTACTAAAGAGGCCCTCTGTCTTTTACATTTGGCCATTAACCAAGGGTGACCCTTGCTTTCTCATTTTTCCTTTTTAGATTATCAATACAACTTAGTAGTCACAACTCCAATGTTCTCGTAGGCACTGTTACCCCACATATTTCAAATGCTTGAAATTGTACCTGCAAGGGCCTTACCCTCCAATGGGATATTCTCCTAGGTTACCACTGATGAAATCTTTAGCAATTGGGTTGCCACCTTATGCTAGGAAATACTCATGCTCCTACACTTAGGATGGCATCCTCTTTGCCCACCAGGTAATGAGTTGGTCCAGAAACCCCTTCTTATGTTTCCTTGGATCTCTCCTAGCAACACTTGTGTTAGTTTAGGTTCTTTGAGAAGCAAATGCCAAGGTGGGATTCAACATGTGTATTAGCTGCCATAACAAAATACCACGGACTGGGTGGCTTAAGCAACAGATGTTTATTTCTGGAAATTTATTTGAGAAATTTAATTCTGAAGGCTAGAAGTCCAAGATTAAGGTGTTGACAAGGTTGGTTTCTTCTGAGGCCTTTCTCCTTGGTTTGCAGATAGCCACTTTCTCGATGGCCCACAGGGCCTTTTTTCTGTGTGTATCTGCCCCTGGTGTCTCTGTGTGTTCAAATCTTCTCTTCTTATAAAGACATAAGATTGGATTAGGACCCACCCTAATGGCCTCATTTGAATTTAAGCACTTATTTAGTCACATTCTGAGGAATTAGGGGTTAAGACTTCAATATCTGAATTTGGGGGAGGACACAATTCAGCCCATAATAACGTGTAAGAGACTTATTAGAAGACATATCTGTGAAGGATAAAAGGGAAGGGAGAAGGTGGGAGAGCCTGCAGACCATGATACAAGTTTGATCATGATCTGCATAGGTATCATTTGATCATGATACCTATGCAGGACAGGGAAAAGAAAGGATTGAGTAGGCAATTTCTTAGACTGCAGCACAGTTCTAAGAAAGTTTCAGTTAGGCTGATGTGTAGTCCTCAAGCCAAACGTGCCCATTAGAGGAATCCCAAATTATGCAGCAATGGGCTTGCATTAGTACTTTAGCCATGCTCGGTCATTTGGTCAGAACTGGTCAATTACTATTTCTTGAGAGGTTTGCAAGAATCGAAGCTAGTTAAACCTTCCAGTATTCTTGAGTTAAAAACCTTTGTTATTTGAAAATATTCTTATAAAATGACTGAAGTAAAAAAATCATACACAGGGAAGTAGGCATGTATTCTTCACAAGTAAGAGAAAAATCAGTGAACAATGTGAATCTGGGATCCTGAGCTCTGGGTCATCAGGTCTAATGGACCTGTAATGGAGAGAGGGATCCAAGAAAGAGTTGGTAAAATTATTAACCATGCAGAAACTTGAAGACTTCTACATACCAAAACCCACAAACTTCTCAACAAACGAGCCAGGTTGGCTGAAGAGAATGTACTTGCCCACAGCGTCGGATCAGACCTACGGTAGCGCACCCACCACTGCCCAAGCTGCGGAGCCCTCGATAGGGCATGGGGAAGAAAATCGCGCCAGCGTCCGAAGAAGGGGAATTCCACCAAGTGCTGGCAGGCGGAGAGCGTGGAGGAAATGGGACCAACGTGCTCTGGCTGGGATTACGGGAGCCGGCGAGGGATTTATCAAATCAGGGTTCAGACAGCTCAACTCTCAGTGTAAGCTCTCCCAGATGCCAATCTTGGGGCGGACTCACACCTACACTAAAAGACGAACTCTCTACCCCTGCCCTCATGCCCAGAGTTCCCATCACCCTTAGCAACCACTTGCACTTTAAAACGGAAGGATGCTCCCCGCTTTGTCCCGCCTCCTCCTCGGACCAACAGAGTCACGGAGAGGAAGAACGTTGGTCCAATTACCTCGGCGGGAACTACAACCAGCCAATAGGAGGCAGGCACGGGGGGCGGGCTAAGAGGTCGGGGGCGCACGCGCAGTTGGGAGCAGGGCCCTTGGTTTTGTGGCGGTGTGGGTGAGTTGGGTTCCTGGTGGAGTCGCGTTGGTAATCAGAATCCCCGCGTAGCTGCTGCCGCCTCCTCCTGCCCTCGCCATGTTTCTCACCCGGTCTGAGTACGACAGGTCTGTGCGGCTAGGGGAAGCCGGTTCGGGATTATGGGTGGGCAGGCCCGGGGCCGCGCCGCGGCCAGGGTTCTGCCGTGTCATGGGGCGCCTCAGGAACCCAAGTCTGGCCGGGCCTGGGGATCTCTTGCCCTCTCCAGGCGCCCGCCGTGATTCCCCAAACTAGACTTGGGCACTTCGGCTGCAGTTGTCCTACCGCTGAGTCACCGCTGAGTCCTAACTCGGTGCGGAAGCGAGAAGCTCCAGTTTGTGCTTAGGGAGGAAGGCTTGAGGGGCTGGGACTCCTACCTTGAATCTGCAGAAGGCCAGAGGTCAGCCCTTCCCCCGTTCATCTTTTGGTGCCTAGTGTGACTGCCTTTTAAAAGAAGTTTAAAACGTGGTGCCTGGAAGACAATGCAACTGGAGACTATTCAGTTTATAGTAGGGCATGCTGTGATGTGTAGTTTCTTCGAAAGCGCTAAGGCATTCTCAGCTATGCCCAGATATATTGTCTGGAGTCTGATTTTATAGGAACCGGAATTTAGAACGGTTTCAAGCAATTTCTCATCATGCTGATTCCACTTGACCTAGGTTTTTCTGACTTTTTTAAAAGCTTAAAGCAAGTTAAACTTTCAGGGCTTGGAAATGCTAACATTATTAAATTGTGCATATTTATGCTGCGGACATTTTTACTTTCAGTTTCTGTTTTTATCATTTAAGTTTTCACATAGCTATTTTTTTTTTTTAAAGCCAGGAAAGACAGACGTTTTCTTCGAACTAGGTGGCTTGAGAAGCTGCATTTCTTGTCAAGTATATGTTGACTCTGTCAAAGTTTTGTCATCTGGAATTACCACTTTTTTCTCTTTTTACTGACTAATAGAAGATGTAGGTGAAGTCTTAAAACTGACATCTTTTCCTACTAGCCTAGAACATGACTTTGTTAGTCAATATTTAGCTTCCAAAGCATTGAACAGAATCATCTTGGGGAGATATTCTGAATTGGGTGTGTATGATGGAAATTATTATCCTTATCAGAAAGGCTTTATTAAATTTTGTGATCATTTACTTAGTATATGTATTGGTTACTTTGTTACTCATTTTTGTGTTTTCCCAATGCCTAAGATATAGCTCTTTCATTTTTTTCTTTTCTTTTCTTTTGAGATAGGGTCTTGCTCTTTTGTCCAGGCTAGAGTACAGTGACATCATCATAGCTCACTGCAGCCTCAAACTCTTGGGCTCAAGCGATCCTCCTGCCACAGCCTCCCAAGTAGCTGGGACTACAGGCGTGTGCCACAATGCCCAGCTAATTTTTTTAAAAAATTTTTTGTAGAGACAGGGTCTTGCTCTGTTGCCCAGGCTGGTCTCAAACTCCTGGGCTCAAGTGATCCTCCTGCGTCTGCCTCCCACAACCCTTTCTTACTCACTTAGCTAATGTACTGGAGTGCTTGCTGTGTACGAGGTAGTATTCTAGGTGGTTGTCACACAGCATTGAACAAAATCAAGATCCTTGTTTTCATATAGAAGACTGTCTTTTAAAGAACTGTTTACAGAAGTAGCTCTGGTAAGAATCAGAAAGGTATTAATGCCATTAGAGCAATTCAAATCAATGCTAAGGAAGTTTTGATGAGAGATTGCATTCAATATTAGAGGATCATGGAAAACTTCACAGAGGAGCTGATATTTAAACTGAATCTTGAGAAAGGGTAGGATTTTAATAAAGACAGTGACAATCAGTAGTTTTGAGTCAGAGAATATAGAATGACCAAAGTTGGGGCAGTGGAAAAGCACAGTGCATGTCTGAGAAAAGTCCAGTTGGGCACATGATATATGTATGGGAATAGAGGAGATATGGGGGAAACAGGATGGGGCTAGATATTGGTTAGCTTTTAATACAAAGTAAAGGAGTTTGGGTCTTATTCTGTAGCTAGTTGCATGCCTTTAATTTTCACTTTAAGAAGTTATGTCATTATAATTGTGTTTTATAGAGATTACTTGCCTGGATTAGAAGAAAGAGCTAGTCAATACTGGTTATTGCAGTAGGTGGGTGAAAGATAATGAGGGCATTGAGAATGGAAGGAAGAGTGATATGTTGTAACATATCTACTGTAGTAGAGGGAGAGTTGATATTACCTGATATGTCTTGGCATATGGTTGAATATGGGAGAAGATGAGGAATGAGTTACTTTCTCATAACTTTCTAGCTTGGATAATTGGGAGATTGGAAGTGTTTTAAAATAAAACTGAAGTAGGAATGGCAGATGAAGCTGATTTTGCAGGTGCCTGGATTTAAAGAGATAATATTTCAGATTGGAAAGTGTTGAGTTTCGGTGCTAATGGGATATGCAAGTGGAAATGTTCAGCAGGCATTTAGATTAATTAGGAAAGAGTTCATACTGGTAATAGTAATTTGGAAGTAGTTCATGCTTGCCATAGGTGAAATAACCCAGGGAGATGGTAAAGTTTGAGAAGCACATAGAGTCCATATTGGGGAGGACACAGTAATACCTCATTGGATGAAGTTTCTAAACTAGGGTGAAAAAATACTGTAATCACATAGTGCTTTACCGTTTACAAAGTTCGTTGTTTTTTTTAATAATAGAGACAGGGGTTCTCACTGTGTTGCCCAGGCTGGTCGTGATTTCTTGGCCTCAGCGATCTTCCTGCCTCAGTTTCCCAAAGTACTGAGATTACAGGTGTGAGCCACCACACCTGGCCAGTTCTTTCATACTTTGTGCAATTCAGTACTCAATTGTCTTGTGACAGAGGCAGGACAAGTATTATATTTCTTCAACTGAGGGAATTAAAGCTATAAGTGGCAGGGCTAGAACTCAATCCCAGGTCTTCTGACTTTAAACTTTTATTTCAGTGATTTTTAAACTGTTCTTCAGAGCCCTAAACTTCCTTTTAAATGGCCTCAGGGATATTCCCTCAGGAGCAGATCTGGGCACTGGGATGGTAGAATTTTCCCTATATCTCTGATTTAGCCAAGATAATTCCCAGAGGTGATATAGTGGAATAGTTGAGAGCTTGCTCTCTATAGTCAGATTGTCTAAATTCTAATTCCATCTCTGTCACTTATATGCCTCTCACTTAACCTCTCTGTGTCTCAACTTCTTCATCTGCAAAATAGTATTTGCTCTAGAATACTACTTCTTAGGATCATTTTGAGGATTGAGTTAAATCATTTAAAGTCTAGGCATATAGTAAATGCTCAGTAAATGTCAGCTTTTATTATTTATATTTTGGGGTTATATATAAAATTTCTTATGAAAAAAAATTTTTTTCATGTTTTCAAATTTGTTTTACCAAAAACTTTTTTTCCTCCAGACTCCATAAACCAAGGATTATAACTTCTCATTCATTTGTTCAGATATTTTAAAGTATCCATTGTATGCTTTTAAAGCTTTTATAGCTAAGACCACAATTGGTGCCACTTCTCTGTAGGGGATTCCAACACATTGGAGCAAAGAAAGGTGGGGAAGTGTTTTAGGTAGAAAAGCAGTCTGGCTTGTAATTGGTATAAATATCTATTGAGTGAATGAACTAGGTCAGGCTTTAGGAACTCTCACTGATTATTAAGATAATAATACTAAATCATACAAATAACTAGAAAAATGTCCCTGTGACTAACATAATGGGATGAGGATAAGGAAAAACGAACCTTTGCTTGGGGATTGCTTGGCAGTTTGGGGGGCATGAACTTACTAGGGGACTTGTTAAGTTGACTCAGGATTAATCCAGGTTGATTCAGGATTGAAGCAGAAAAGTCACCTGCTCTCATTTGAGGAGTTTGGGAAGACTCTGGAAGTGGGGCAGAAGTGTTCTACACAGAAGTTTCATTCCCTCGAGAAATGGTTAATGTAAAAAAAAAAATAGCTACAGAGTGTTGTGGGTGAAGTAGAGAATACTGACAGCATATATCCTGTAGCCATCTGACCTAGTTGTCAAGGAACTTGAGTTCAGTGTCTATATGACTACTTTTTCTAAAAATTTTTAATAATTTTTTTTTAAATTATAGGGGCGTGAATACTTTTTCTCCTGAAGGAAGATTATTTCAAGTGGAATATGCCATTGAGGCGATCAAGGTATAGTAGCAAGTAGCATAGTTTTTGAAATTTCATAGCAACCTAACACTTTGCTGGCAGAACATTTGGAGTAAATGTGTTTTAACTATTCCTTTAGAAAATGTTCTCATATCCCACTATTAACTATCTTTTTTCCTGTCGGTCAACACAGTTACAGTTATTAATCATTTTTATAACAATTTCAATCCTATAACTAACATCTATTTTAAGCAAGTAACTTACTTAAGCAAGTAACTACTTCATAATTATGTAAGTAGCTTTTTCTCAGTAGTGGTGGCGACAGGTTTGTGTTTATAATTCTCTTGGCTATGAGGAGGGGTATAGGAGTCCAAAGTTAGCACCTGCGTTATTTCTATTATTTTGTATTCTTGAGCAAATCATGTAACTGACCACCTCTGCATTCTTGTTGGTAATGTTGTGAATTTTAGTGAATGAATAAAAGATATATCCTGTAATCTGATAACATAAAATCGAGTAGTTGAAACCAGTATTCCCAAAACTAGAAAGTAAGCTATCTATACCTAAAGTTAGCTATCATGTGGGAACTGTATTTGTTGGATTATGGGAAATCTAAATAGTTTCTTGGTTGGTGGATGTTTAAGAAGAACCTGACAGAAAAACAAAGATGGGCCGGGCGCGGTGGCTCACTCCTGTAATCCTAGCACTCTGGGAGGCCGAGGCGGGTGGATAGCTCAAGGTCAGGAGTTCAAGACCAGCCTGAGCAAGAGCGAGACCCCATCTCTACTATAAATAGAAAGAAATTAATTGGACAACTAAAATATATGTAAAAAATTAGCCGGGCATGGTGGTGCATGCCTGTA
>CAUYRT010058146.1:0-59388 GCA_963574885.1 Lepilemur ruficaudatus | reverse complement strand
TTGTGGTTGCTGTGAGCTATGATCACACCACTGCAGTCTAGCCTAGGTGACACAGTGAGACCCAGTCTCAAATAAAAATGTAAACCTAAAACAACATATAATTAACAAATTCATATTTGCTTATTTCAGGTAATTGTGATGATATTGGCAATGCCTTGAATATTGTTCCTGGCCACAGGAGATCTGTAAACATTTTCTGTAAAAACCAGACAAGTCTATATTTTGGGCTTTTCCAAAATATATAGGTTCCAGAACATATCGGTTCTATCACATATTCTTGTCTTTTTTTCTTTAAAACTTTAACAAGGTAAAAATAATTCTTAGCTCAAAGGCCATAAAAATGCTTCTAGGATATAGTTTGCCAACCCTTGCTTATTATATTGTAAACTACAGGGCAAAAATACTACATATCTTAACAAACGCCTCTTACTCCTCTAAGTACATGTGGTAGTCACCTTCCAAGATGGCCCTCAAAGATCCTTGCTTTCAGATATTTACATTCTTTTGTAATCCCCTCTCTGTGAGTTTGGGCTGGAATTAGTGACTCACTATTTAGTGAATAAATAAGACAAAAGCAACAATGTGTGACTAGGATACTAGGCCTTATGAGGCAGGATGGTGAGGGGATGGGGGGAGTGGAAAATGCTGACTAGAGATGGTCCCTGCCAGACTGCCTGGGAGAGAAGGAAAGGTTGCAGATAAAGGAAGGTGGGGGTGTGTGTGGGGGGGATGAAGCTCAGGTGTAGGTCAGAAGAGAAGTGCTAGAGCCTGCACTTCATGGAGGAAAACTGCAAAGCAGAGAAGGAAGAGGATAAAGGAAAAAATATCGGTGAGGATCAAACCCAGAGGGGATTGGAGCCCATTAAAGGGAAAATGGGGGATCACTTTCTCATTCCTATACTCTTTCGGTGATCGGCAGGCTACCAAGTTACTTGGAAGCTTTTCCACCCCCATGAGCCCAAGCAGTGTGGCAACCACAGAACTGTGGAGAGAACTTGCATGATCCCAGAGCTTGGACATTCTGTGTGGAGTTCCCCTCAAGGCTGGAGAGTCAGCTTTCTTCCATTCAGACTCTTGTCCTTCCCCACCCCTCTCCCACCCACTGCAACCAGGGGAGCAGTTTGAGCTGAGAATCTGGTGAGTAGCTGCCTCTCCCCAGCTGGTGCATCCTCCAGTCTGAGGTTTCCACAGAGAGTGGGAGCCAGGACTTTCCCCTTGAAGACCTGCAGTGGACCAAGGGTGCCCATTCTGTGAGCTCCCTTCCCTCCAGCATTTCTCAGAGAGGCAGGCCAGTGGCTCAGACATGTAGTCTGGATCCCTTGCCCCCAGGACTCAAGCACAGCAGGGAGGTTTGGAAGTTGGACTCAGGAGGCAAGGGAGCCCACGTGGGTGGAACTGACAGGATAATACTGTGAGAGTCCCAGACGTGGCAATCTGGGGAAGCACCCATTCTCCCCACAGGAAAGCCACACTGTTGGACTAGGGTGGGTCCTCTGGCGGGGAGGATCCCAGCCCACAGTGCCATAGCCAACTCAGTGTGGTGTGTCCAGGTGTGCCAGTTTGCAACCAGACACCAGAGGGCAGGGGTAACACAAGAGGGGTGGAACTCACTTCCAACAGCCAGCTGGGAAATTGCAGCCCTTCCCCATGAACAGCTGCTGGGGACTGGAGAGCCTGCCTTGATACTCCTCCCAGCAGCTTTCCCTAGCGGTGGGGAAAATGTCCTTGGATCCCTGTTAAGGCTCAAAGCCATGCTGTCAGACTAGGGAGAGTTCCCTGGTGAGGAAGCTCCTAGCCTACAGTGCCATAGCAACCAAGTGCAGCACATTCAGGAGTGCCCATGTGCAACCAGATGCCAGAGGGCAGGGGTAATGCAAGAGGGGGAGACCTTACTCCCACAAGAGGGGAATTATGACCCTTTCCTCACGAGCTTTCATCCTTTTAGAGAGCCAATCTTAACTGTCCTTTTAGTGCCTCCTCCTAGCCACCGAGAAAATGACCTCTGAGCCCTGCCAAGGCTTTGCAAAGCCTTATAGGCTCACACAACCTAACCATGCCCAGCCTCGCTCCTCTACCCACCTCTGCTGTGGTGGAGTTCAAGCACTCCACTTTAGAAAGTGACATTCTATGAGTTTCAAAGTTATTTAGTAGTCATGGCAGACTATAAGACTGAATATAAGTTCCAAGAGGGAGGACAGATGACATATATTTTGCTTACCATTGTATTCCCTGGGCATAGTACAGTAAATCATGCATACCAGGTTTAAAAGAAATATTTTGGAGAATAATGCCCTAATAATAGATCTTCATGCTATTTAGTTAATATATGAAATATCACTGTTAATGATGCCTAAGTTTATAAGGACTTACTCCCTCAGACCAGCAATATTCTTTTTAAATAATCTTAATGCCAGTTGACTTAGTAAAAATTTGAAATAAATTAGTCTTAGGGTAGTGTTTGGCTAATTGCTTCTCTATATATCAAAGTCTGACACTGATCTCTTATAGTAATTATATGTATCATTAAATTATTATTAATTTACCATATCTTGGCTGCTTCTATTCTTTGTGGTGCTACTCAACAGAATGATCCAAACAGGTAAGAGTCAATTTTAAGGAACTAAAAGATAAAAAGGACCCATATACTTTGCCTCCAAGAACAATGAGTCGACCAATACCTACATGCATTAGCAACAGATGAAACAGAAGTCCTGACCTCAAAACAATTTTCTACTTTCCAAATAAAGCACTTTGAGGAAGCAAAGGGCACACCCTAAAAGAAAAATTGTCGAACTTATTTTTCAATTAGTTATAAATTATTTCTTGAAAATGTAATACTAGGACTTTAAATATATAATTTAGTCTCTAAAAGAAAACATAGCATTTTTATAGAGATTTTCCCACTAGCTAATTGAAATAGCAAATGTTTACCCTGGATCAACTCATGACGGTGCCACAGTTTAACAGATTAAGATTTATAGATTGTCACTGCTAATGGCACGCAATGGCTGCAGCTGCACTATTTTGGTGGCCCAGGAAGTGTGCTTGGCTAGGCAAGCACTGCATCTGCATGCTCGATGCTAACACTCAGGCCTTTTATAGCTCTAATAAAATTGACGATTTATGCATAGACATGCCAGAATCTAGAGCCAAGGAAGATGAAATCACTGAGGTTGAGGGGCACATATTCAAGCTGCCTGCCAGAAGCATGTGCAGCTGTATTAGCAGGAGGAAGCAGGTTCCATTGACATACCTGCTAGAGATGCCTCGTTTGCAAAATCTCTAGTTCTTTCCACCAGTAGACATATGCAGCACCTTGTTCATTACAGCTTACCCATGTCAAAGTGTGAGATTCAGTCAAGTTCGTATTATCGATTCAGTTTATTCAATAAGAGAAGTTCCCACTTGAAATTAAGTTTTTAAAATGCAGGAAGACAATATGAATGTGTAGTATACCATCGTTCTCTTTCTCAATTCTATTTCTTTGGTAAAGCCAAGTTTGCTCTTGGATAATTGAACCAAACGGGGAGCTAGCAACCATTCCTTAAGTACCTGAATCTCTTCTTGCTACTTTGAACCTTGCACCTCTTGCTGTCCTGTGAGAACTTAGTCTGCACTGTCATGTTGTTATGTAGTCTAAGACCCCAGTGGTTCTAAGAAATGCTGAGTGCCAGAAGTGAAACCATCACATTGGATCCAATGAAGTTAGTCCAAACTCAGAATTTACAAAATGCAATGCTAAGGGTGAAAAAATTTCATTCCTACTTCCTGTGTTTCTGTCAGGTGGAAAGAAATAATTACTGTAATAACCTGGCCTTTTTCTCTAATTTGGCATAAGAAAGTGACCGTGTATTGTTCCATCCTATCTCTTTATTTCCTTTTTTTTTTTTTTTTTGAGGCAGGGAGGGTCTTGCTCTGTCACCCAGACTAAAATACAATGGTGCGATCGTAGCTACTATAACCTCCAACTCCTGGATTAAAGCAATCCTCCTGCTTTAGCCTCCCGGGTAGCTGGCACTATAGGTGCATGCCACCACTCCCAGCTAATTTTTTTAAATTTGTTTTTGCAGCTATGGGGTCTTGCTTTGTGGCCCACGCTGCTTTTGAACTCCTGGCTTCAAATGATTCTCTCATCTTGGCCTGCCAAAATGCTGGGATTACAGGCATGAGCCACTGGGTCTGGGTTTGCTTTCTTTCGAGTTAGTTTTTCCTTAGGAAGAATGCAATTTGGAGGATAAATCTAATTTCAGATTTCTCTAACTGTAACTTTATTCGTCTAGAATCAGGAAAGAGAAAAGAGTGATAGTGACTGACTCTCTCAAACCTCAACAGTTATATTTTTGAGAGTCTGGAACAAGAGTAGGCATACATTTGAAAGAGAACTGAATGAGTTCAAAATAGGATTTCAACGTGTACTTGATCATATGTACTTGATCATATTTTAATTTCTTATCATGAGCTTCTGATATTAAGCTTCTGATATAATTCCAGAGAACAATATAGGGAATAACACAGGAAAACAATTTCTTATTTTATTCCAGATCAGAGTGAATCACTTCTAAACTCATTGTGTGTTCACTATTCAGACCGTAATAAGGAAACCAGTTTACCATTTTTGGAATGACCCAGTAGTTCAAGTGAAAAAATAGTCATAGAAAATAAACAAGAACCCCAAAGCTTTGGGCAGGAAGCAAGCAAAGCCCAAATTTCTCATGGATCATGGTGTAAGATTTCTGTTAAGGACAACGTGGTATAGAGTGAGTAAAATAACTAGGTGAGGCTCTCGTTAGGCCCAACATGCCAGAAAATATTAATGTTTTGTAATAAGGCAATACTGCACAGAAAATAAGTCTGAAAAATCTAAGGTATTCTGAGATCTTTAATTCTAAATATTTCACATATATCTAGATGCAATTACTCCTATTGTTAAAGCTTCTCTAACCATTTGTAGGGATTCATGGTGAAATTATCTTCATCCTCCTCAAACTGTTTTGTTCTCCATACATGATGAAACAGCCTCTTTTAGAACACTTTATCTATCTTTTATTACCATTAACATATTATTTTAATTAAATAAGTTAATCTCCATGGCTTCTAAAAATTTGACAGGCATTGAATCAAATATACTAATACCCGAAATATGCAAATACTGTATAATATACAATATTAAGGGGATAATATAAGTCATCCAGTGAATTAGCTATTTCATTCTAGTAAAAGCTTCCATTTCAAGGTAGAATATACTACAGAAGATCCTCTGATGATACTATAATGGCTAAATGCTTTGTTTTGAGTCACTTCTATTCCAGTTACTTTCTTATCTAACTTTAATAAACTTAAATATGTATCCAAACAATAAAATACATTTTATATAATTCAAAGATTTATGCTAAAGATGGAAAAAGGTCAATGTGGCTAAAGGATAACAAATATCAAATATTTAATATTGAAGTTAATTTATAATGGCTTATTAATACCACAATGAGGAAAGTACTAGCATCCTAATAATTTTTCAAGTTCCTAATATAAATACAGGTATATTCTGGTTTGACGTGGTGAACATGCGTAATGTATTTATATTCTTTTCTGTGTCAAAAGGAGCAATCAAGCTGGAAATAATACTATTTTGAATTTCTTTAAAATTCTTTCAAAAAGTAATTTATAACATAAATTTTTCTATAACATACAGTTTATCCTTGAACAGCACTGGGGTTAGGGGCATCAATCCCCATGCAGTTGAAAATCCATGTATAATGTTTAACTGCTCCGCAAATTAACTATACCCTACTGTTGACTGGAAACCTTACCAATGACATAAACAGTTGATCAACAGTTGTATTTTGTATGTTATGTTGATTATATCCTGCATTCTTACACTAAACTGGAGAAATCAAAATGTTATTAAGAAAATCATAAAGAAGAGTCAATATATTTACTATTCATTAAGTAGAAGTGGATCATCATAGAAGTTTTCATCCTTGGCTTCATGTTGAGTCAGCTGACACTTGGGCTTGCTGTCTCGGGGTGGGGGGCAAGGGTGGAGGAAAGTCTGGGTAGAAGTAGGCCAGCACAGCCCAAACCTGTGTTGTTCAAGGGTCAACTGTACTAGAATGGAATTTTTTATGCTTGTGATATAGATTAATAATGCTTGTGATATAGATTAAATAATTAAGTAGATATAAAAATTATGTAAATCTTTTGTAAAATCAACAAATACTACTTGAACTTGCCTTTCACTACAGTAATCAAGAAAACTTACATTTATGTACATTTAAATTTATACTAGGCATAATATTTTAACAAAACTCTTGATTTAATTCTATACATTGCCCCATAAGTTGACATTTTATTAAGAAAAATTATCTTTAGGAATTATTTTTTATAAAAAACAAATAGATGTTTGAGAATTCAAAAGATAGAAAAGAAAATTAGTATATACAAAATATATTTCATTAAATTTTAATTATATTAAGGTTTTTAAAATTTTTTATAATATAAAAAATATTAGATCACTAAGAAAAATATACTCTAAAAACATATGTAGATCAGAACATTCATTACTTTTTTAAAAAGTATCCTTTGGTTGAAGTCATTAAATAAAAATTGGTCAAAACTATGAAACTTCTAGTAGAAAACAAAGGAGAATATCTAGGTAATCTTGGATTTGGCAATGAGGTTGTCTTTGCTTTGCATTCATTTTTGAGGCAAAATTTGCAACATGCATGTAACCATTTGTAAATATACAGTTCAGTGTCACTTAGTACATTCACAGTGCTGTGCACTATCATCTCTATTTAGTTCCAAAACATTTTCATCACCCCAAAAGGAAGCCCTGTACACATTAAGCTGTCACTCCACATCACTGGCAACTACTTTCTTTCCAGGGACTTACCTATTCTGGTAATTCATATAAATGAAATTACACAATATGTGATCTTTTATGTCTGGCTTCTTTCACTTATGATGTTTTAAGGATCATCCACATTGTAGCACGTATTAGTACTCGATTCCTTTTTATTATTGGATAATATTCCCTTATATGGGTATACCACGTTTTGTTTGGCCATTTATGTGTTGATGGACATTGTGAGTAGTGGTATTACGAACACTCACATACACGTATTTGTTTCAGTATTTGTTTTCAATTCTTTGGGATATATACCTACAAGTGAAATTATCAGGTCACATGTAATCCTATGTTTGACCTTCTGAGGGGTAGACAGTTTCCACAATGGCTGCACCATTTCACATTTCTACCAGCGATGTAGGAGAATTCTGATTCCTCCACATTATCTCTAACATCTGTCATTTTCTGTTTTTCCTTTTTAAAATATTTTTATTATAGCCACCTAGGCAATGTAAAATCGTATCTCATTGTGAAAGGGCAATAAATTTTTAAGTAAAATGTAAAAAGCATGATCCATGAAAGAAAAAAATCGTTAAGTTTGGGTTTCATTAAAATAAAAATACACTTTCTCTCTGAAAGAGACAGTGTTCGGAGAATGGAAAGACAGGCCACAGACTGTGAGAGATCTTTGCAAAACACAGATCAGATACAGGACTGGTATCCAAAACTTACGAAGAATGCTTCAAAAGAAAAAACATCTCAACAATAAGGAAATAAAGAATTCAATTTTAAAAAATGAGCAGAATATCTGAACAGACTCCTCACCAAAGAAGATATATAACTGGCAAATAAGCATATGATAAATTAAACTCAACAACATTTGTAATTAAGAAACTGCAAATTAAGACAGCAATGAAACACTACTACACACCTATTAGAATGGTTAAAATAAAAAAAACAAATGACAATACCAACTGCTGGTGAAAGTATAGAGCAAGAGAGATTCTCACTCATTGCTGGTGGGAGTGCAAAATGTATGTCTACTTTACAAGAGAATTTGGCGGTTTCTTACAAAGTGAAGCATAATTTTGCTATATGATCTAGCAATCACACTCCTAGATAATGAACTAATCTAAAACTTATGTTCACACAAGAACCTGCAGCTTAAACTTATTGCTTCATTATTTATAATAGCTCAATAACTGGAAGGAACCAAGACATTGTTCAATAGGTGAATGGATAAACAAATTGCTATGTATCCATATAATGGACTATTTTTCAGCAGTAAAGAGAAATAAGGTATCAAGCTACAAAATGACATAGTAGAAACTTAAATGTATATTTCTAAGTGAAAGAAGCCAATCTTAAAAGGAGATGGACTATATGTTTCCATTTATATGACATTCTGGAAAAGGAAAAACTATAGAGTAAAAAGATCAGTGGACATTGTGAGTCCCAAAGGCTTGGGAAAAGACATGAGAATTGAATAAGTGAAGCACAATGGGTTTTTAAGGTGGTGATATGTATTCCGTAGGGTATGCAATGATGGATACATGACATTATCTGTTTGTCAAAATCCATAGAACTTTACAGCACAAAGCAAACTTTAATATATGCAATTAAAATATTTAGGAGATTGGGTAAATCCCAGGAAAAATGAAAAATGTAACAAAACAATGTATTACAAATATATAAAATGTTAATAAGCTCTTTGAAGAGAATAGGGAGAAAGGGGGCTGATCTAAGGAATTCTAGAAATTAGTGCGATTTGTAAGACTAAAGACAAAAGGAATTTCTTAAGAGAATTATTTTATAATTAAAAATGTTTTATATTGGGGGTATGGTTTAGCAGTTTTGACACCGCTTATATACATACTAGAATTAAACAATTAAGTGATTGGATGGAAGCTAATGGGGGCCATGTTTCCCATCGTAGGAGTGAGAATTTACTCCTACAATGCAAGGGGAGGAGGCAAGAAAGATCCATGAGATAATGGATTAGAGTTGGAGACATCAGTGTGAACTCATGTTTAGCTTAATATAGACACAGTTGGTTATGTGAATGAATATTAATATATATGTGTGTATATACATGGGCTGGTGTACAAACATACATTCCCTTACTTTGTTCAGTCAACAAAGAGGTCTTAAAATCATTGAAAACTCAGTAGGAACAAGCATACCTAGCATCCAGAGCTTGATTTTTAATACCATTCTCCCATTAAAATATAAGTGCTTTCTAGAGAAGTGGCTTATTCTAGGACTGGGGCATAAATACCTAAGATATCTTGGAAGATGTTGTAGACAAGAAGGAAGTGCTCAAAAATAATAAACCACATTGATGGGCATTTGTGAAAAGGGCACAGCAGTTCTCTGAAAGAGCTCTCAGTGGCCAAGGCGTGAAAAAATTGGAACAACATAATAAACAAAGTGGTATTAGATTAATTGGATTATACACTGAAGTATAAAACAAATGCCCCTGAGTCCATACTGATATTGGCCCTTCTTTATTTTTCTAATCTGCCTTTATATTTTTAAAGTTTATTTTTTTAATCTGTTTTATGTCAACATGTCAATACATCTGGAGGATAATCATTCTTCTTTTTTGTATCTTTAGTGCAGAACAGGGTTGCAACAAACAGGGTGATATTATAAAATAATGGGGCTACCAACTCATGCTCACCACAGAACTAAATAAATTAAATTGAAGGCACATGGAAATGGAGATAACTAACCTCTCATTCAGTAAACAAATACTGAAAAAAATCCATTATTGTTAGGGAGACTGGCTATAGAATGCTTTTTTCTTTTAAATTATAAGCTATCTCAACAGAACTGCATAACACACACACACAACTACTCATTTTTTTTAATGATAGTGTCAAATCAAACTAGGGAAAATCATTCTGTAAAAAATTGAAGTTAGTGTAAAATTTATTTACTTGTCTCTACTAAGAAATGAAAATAAAAGACTTACTCATATTGCATCATTTTAAGGTTTAAAGTAATAAAAATATGAATATGTCAGAATAAATTTTTGATGCTTTCTATCTGTTGAGAGAATAATTTGATCTTTCTAAAGATGCAGAGGTAGTACAAAGTAGCTTGAATGAACTTGCAAGATTAATGTGGTTTATATTTAGGTACAGACAAACCCTGATAGAACAATTGACTATTGAAGCAGGTTTTGAGAATAATTCACCACATATTTATGATGTATACTTAATGTGTGATATGCAACATCTATACATTTATATCCATAAAGAAACATCTGTGTTGTCTTTATCCCAAGACTGAGTGTGAATATTTTTTGCTTGTCTCTATAGTCTAACTTTTTGTCGTATTACACATTAGACTTTTTAAGGGTAGTTTGTGCACAGGCTCACCTGGAGGTCTTCTGTCAGTCCTTTGAATCCCCTGTATCTGTGCTATTAAGAGTGCCGGAATAAAATGCTTGCTGGATGGATCAGTGTCATACTGATGTTGCCTGAAAGCATGGAAGTGAAAATGTTGACTTTTTATTAATAAAATAGAATTCCAGTAAATTTATACTTTGCAAATAATTTATCAATTGTACCAAACCTACATTGAATTCATGTTTATTCTTTGCTACTTTTTTTATATCTCTATTGTTCTGTTCTGCCCTTCTCCCCTATAAACAAGGTAGAAAAATTCTGCCTTCACTGCATGTCTTCTATATCACTCCAAAGGGAAGTAATAAGGTGCTCACAGAAAGTAAATACACACACACACAGATATATACATATATATATATAATACATAATTGTTTTTAATTTCAGTGTGGTGGCCATATTCATAGCTAGTATAAACTGACAGAACATCAATGTTTGAGAGAGATTATAGGTTCTTTTTCTAAGACCCTTAATGAGATTGGACGCTAATTCTGCCATGGAAAAGGTATGCTTAATAATATTATTCCTTGAGTTGTTGGCAAAGTTTGAGTAAATTTTATGCTAAAAACATAATGTTTTCACAAGAAATTAGCAAATTTCACATACAAAATAGCCAAATAGTAATAGGAGAAAAGATGGATATGAGAGAAGACAGCATCTAGAATAATCCTTAGTTTAAAGAAAAGATAAAGAAGTCATGTGTTTGTAAAATGTCTGTTTTCTAAATTTCATTAATATTACAAAGATAAATTGCAAAAACATACATTCCTAACATTCTTGATATTGTCCACATAATAGTCTATCTGTCTTGAATTTGGAAATAAGAAAAAAACAAAATCTTCCGTCTGCTCCTCATTTTTAAAGTTTTATTTAATTTGACAGACTTCACTTTTAAAATACACATACCCTGAAGATTTTATGCCATTACTTATTGGCAATTCTGTGACTACATTAGTAGATAATTTATTTGTTTTGGACTGAGATTCAAACAGTAGCATTGATTGAAGGGCAAAACTAATGTTTGAGAGAGAGGAAGTAGGCAAGGGGGAAGACCTGAACTAAAAGGGAGTCCATTATGGGACACCAGTTAGCTGTAGATACTTGGCACATGGCATGAGGATATCGGCTGCCTGGAGATTAAGGAAACAAGGATATCGGAAAATGAAAGAAGTAGAGCACATTTCAAGAACTTATTTTGTGGCTGGGCACAGTGGCTGACATCTGTAATCCTAGCACTTTGGGAGGCTGAGGCAGGAATTTGAGACCAGCCTGAGCTAAAGTGAGTCCCTGTCTCTACAGAAAGTAGAAAAATTAACTGGGCATGGTGGCATGCACCTGTAGTCTCAGCTGCTTGGGAGGCCGAGGTAGAAGGATCACTTGAACCCAGCAGTTGGAGATCGCAGTGAGCTGTGATGATGCTACTACATTCTGGCCTGGGCAAGAGAGCAAAACACTGTCTCAAAAAAAAAAAAAAAAAATGAAAAAGAACTTATTTTGTTACTTTTACATACACTGCTGAATTAGAGCCACTCTCCAGCAGGTTTATTATGTATCCATAGCGATTAAAATTAAAATGAAAAATAAAATAAAAATATAATACATATTGAGCCAACATATCATATTTATGTATACACTCATTTATAAGTATCTGTGAATAACACTTTCCTCAGTGAATGATTTGGAATCCACTGTCTTTGGGGTTAGAGTAAGGAGTCAGATAGAGTTAAAATCTTAGCTTTTACTATTTCTAGTCATGTGTTCTTGCACAAGATATATAACCTTTCAAAACCTCAGTTTTTAAAAATCTATTTTGTAAAAGGGGGATAATAATAGTACCTACGTTATAGAATATTTGAAAGATTAAATGAGATATCCCATGCAAACCGCTTAGCAGTGCAAATACTCAGCAATGGCTACATATTGTTTTTATTATCGGTCAGCATGAGTCCTGTGTGCCTGTGGAACAACTCTGGCACATTGGGAATGACTGAAAAATGTGCATAAAAGTATAGTTATAAAGACAGAGTTGGTCTTTATCTTTCCCGTATGTGCTATTACCACCACACAGCCACTGAGATTCTAAAAGGAGAAAGCAAAAAAAGCAAGTCCCATCAGATTTTCTGTTCTATTTTTCTAACTCATAATTACTAGGGATGAAGCTCATGTAATTTATTTGCATTGTTTCACTGTTTGACATTATGTTAAGTTCCTTTTCTGTTAATTTATTGTTTGCTACTGGTCCCTGTGAAACCCTTAGGACACACTTCAAAA
Source organism: Lepilemur ruficaudatus (assembly GCA_963574885.1). Taxonomy (NCBI): domain Eukaryota; kingdom Metazoa; phylum Chordata; class Mammalia; order Primates; family Lepilemuridae; genus Lepilemur; species Lepilemur ruficaudatus. The sequence goes on along the minus strand of CAUYRT010058146.1, from coordinate 46,857 downwards.
TGAAATATTTTTCATCCCTATTAAAATATTTTAATGAATTCACATCCTGAAAGTGCTTGATGCTGACCAGCAGCACTATCTTATACAATGAAAAAGAGTTCTTGGAGGGCATGAGACTGTGACAAAGAAACAGCAGAAATGATACCCGGGCTCATGTATTTTAAAGGAGATGATTGTAATGCAGGGAAATAAGACAAATGTAAATTAATGCCCATGACTCGAAATACTATCTTCCTTATCCCCTGCCTGTACATCTAGAAACAAATAAGACTATCTTTTTATATGTGTTCTTTTATTTTGTCTTAAGAGAGGATCTGACATTTGCAGCATCTTTCTCTAGAGTCTGTTTTTCATTAACACCAACTATTTTGCTTGTTAACTTTATATTATGAACACAAACTTATGTCCTATTTACTTTAATGTACCACTTCATTAAAAAGCATAGGTTTTATAGAGGGCTTATATCACTCTGTTATTGTTACCCCAAATAAAATAAAAAGATTTTAATAGTTATAAGTTTTAGTGCAAACATGACCAAGATTTTGAGATCACCTCTCACAGTAGAAAGTGCAAACAATCAGCAGAGAGTCAGGCCTGTAAAACAGATGCGTCTTCCCACTTCTTGCTCTCCCGAGGAGGGACTTTTTAAACTTAAGGATATAGCTAATATCTCTCCACACTTTTACTTACCTATCTAATTGGGATATATGTGGGAAAACCTGGGCATCCTGGGCTCAATCCCAGACTATGCTCCTCTTCAATCTACTTTCCTCTAGCAGCAGCCGTCCCTATCTGGTTGCCTGATATTGAGGCAACATTTCTCTCTCACTCAAACCTACACCCTCCAGTATATGTTTCATCCATGTGAAAGGTGATACTTTGGCTTCTCTCTTATTTCCTAAATTCTTCAGAACTTAGGCAGGCAGTGTGATCTTTAGCAGCCCCATTGGAGACCACAAAATAGCTGGTCAAGTACAATGAGAGAGAGACAAGGCCCTGGAGACAACAGAGGCAAGAGCAGAACACCAGGTTGCAGATTCAAGCCAATAGAGGTCCACATGGTCACCTGAAACAGGAAGGCCACAGCAGACATGGAATCCACCACACCACACACCCTCGAGCTCTTGTACAGATCTCCTAGAGGGACTGGCGAATGAAGCTTATGATTGAGCACAAGAAATGAGGCCAAAGAATAAAAAAGAAGCAAAATGATAGAATTATAATGCACAGTGGGAACTTGGTCACAAGAAACTTAGGACACTTATCACTGGCATCAGGCAGTTAGTGTATTAAGTTGGAGTGGATCATCAAAAAGGTTGACAACACAATCAGCACAATGGCCATTTCAATGACTATCGTCAATATACCCACTAACGCTAATACTTATTGAATGGTGTGTGTCAAGCTGTAGGTTAAGAACTTTAATGCTTTAATACATTTAATCTTCCTCACCACCCTGAGAGATAGGTACTTAACTCTTGGCCATCACCGATCAAGGACTTCTTAATTATCCCCAAGTCAGAGCAGAGCTAGCTGAGAATCTAGAATGGTGTTAAACATCTAGGTAGGAGGTAAGTGGCCACAATTTTAAAGGTTACAGGGGTGACTATTATCTTAATAGTTCTTTGTACACTACAAAGATAGAAGTCTTTGTGAATCATAGAACTATACATCCTAAAGTGAGAGGAGACCTCGTGTGATCTTCTGACTTACTCTTTGATATTTAGACATTATCTCCATTTTGCAGGGAAAGAATCTGAAGCACAGAGGTTAAGTGACTTGTTGAATATCATACAGTTACAGTGTTAGAAAATTATACAATCACTCCTTAGTAAGTCTTGGAAACCTATTGATAACCTTTTGAGTAACAACTGTCTGAAGAGCCAAATTAATCTTTCCTAGAATGCCCACTATTCATGGGCTTTCCCTTTCCCCCACTGGAGTTCAGACACTTGGAACTTGCTGCTTAAAATAACTACCTCCTACCTTATAATCTACACCCACCCTCTTCAGCACGAAGCCTGCTGGATCCATTTGCAGCCCGTGTTTCCCTGGGAGGTGCTAGTTCCCGCAGCTTTCCTCCACAAGCCACTCTGTGAGCTGAAATCTCCATCTACACATTTTCACTGCTCATAAAGACAAGCATTGAGGAGAGCACAAAAGAAGCCAATTTATCCATTTTTCTGTATCTGGAATACATGTGGAGTCAAAATTGGTGGTTTGCCTCAGCTCTCCCTGCTAAGATAATTTCGGGTGATATTGCAACTAAATGTTATGTTTAAACCATGCCAGTCACGCTGTGCATTTTAAAGACCACATTGCAGAGTGCATTGCCTTTCTAACGTATCTGAGTGTGTGAGTAAATTTCAAAGCACAATGGCTGCCATGAATAGAAAATTATCTTACCCTTAATTTCATATTGTTATTCAAGGTAGAAAGAAACACCATTTGTCCTTCCTTACTTCTACTTTGATATGATTTTTACTGAGCTGTTCAAATGCTTTGGTTTGTTTTTAAAGTTGTTTGTTTTCCATAGAGGTTGTCCAAATTTGCAGCCCCACCAACAGCGCACAAGCATTCCTTTCTCTCCACATCCACACCAGCATCTATTGTTTTTGGACTTTCTAATAAAAGCCATTCTGACTGGGGTAAGGTGATATCTCATTGTGGTTTTGATTTGCATTTCCCTGAAGATTAGTGACATTGAGCATTTTTTAATATGTTTATTGGCCATTTATGTCTGTGTTCTTTTGAGAAACTTCTGTCTTGGTCTTTGTACTTATGCGTAAACATACTAACACATTCTCTCAATTCCTAAAACGTATAACTTAGGACTCTTTTTTTTAAATTGTCTTCTTTAAAATTAAATATGTTCCATCTTTATCCACAAAAAAGTCTGAATTTTCTCAGATTGTTTTAAGATTTTCTTAGCAAAATTACCAGTCCAAGACCAAATCTTACTCCTTACGTGAATTAGTGTATGCAGCTTATTAGTTCTTTTTTGTTATAACACCCCCTTTTCCAACTCCAATTACCCAAAGCAAAAATACTAGAATTAACAAGCACTGAATACAGGGATACCACTGAGATATTAAGGGTTTGGATCTAGATTACCACAATAAAGCAAATATCACAATAAAGCAATTCACACAAATAATTTGGTTTTATAGGCATATAAAAATTATGTTAACACTATATTGTAGGCAATTAAGTGTGTGATACTATTGTGTCTAAAAAAAAATCTACATGCTTTAAAAAATACTTTATTACTAAAAAATACTAACAATCACCTGAGCCTTCAATGAGTTGTAATCTTTTGCTCTGGTGTAAGGTCTTGCCTCAATATTGACGGCTACTGACTAATATGGTTGGTGGTCCCTAAGGCTGGGGTAGCTATGACAATTTCTTAAAATAGGAAGACAATGAAGCTTGCCACAGTGATTGACTCTTCCTTTCATAGAAGATTTCACTGTAGTATGCTATGCTGTTTGACAGCATTTTACCCACAGTAGAACTTCTTTCAAAATTGTAGTCAATCCTCTCAAACCATGCCACTACTTTATCAACTAAATTTAAGTAATATTCTAAATATTGTGTTGTCATTTCAACAATGTTCACAGAATGTTCACCAGGAGTAGATTCCATCCGAAAAAGTCACTTTCTTTGCTCATCCATTAGAAGCAACTCATCATCTGTTCAAGTTTTTCATGAGATATCAGCAATTCAATCATGCTTTTAGGCTCCAATTCTAATTCTAGTTCTCGTGCTATTTACACCACCTCTGCAGTGACTTCCTCTACTGAAGTCCTGCACCTTCCAAGTCATTTGTGAGGATTGGAATCAATGTCTTCCAAATTCCTATTTTTGTTGTTATTTTAACTTGCTCTTACAAATCATGAATGCTCTTAATGGCATCTAGAATGGTGAATTCTTTCCAGTGCTTTTCAATGTACATTGCCCAGATCCATCAGAGAAATTACTATCTATGGCAGCTATAGCCTTATGAAATGTATTTCTTAAATAATAAGACTTGAAAATCACAATTGCTCCTTGACTCATGGGCTGCAGAATGGATGTTGTATTGGCAGGCATGAAAACAACATTCTTGTACATTTCCACCGGAGCTCTTTGGTGACCAGTTGCATTGTCAATGAGCAGTAATATTTTGAAAGGAATCTTTTTTTCTGAACCTTAGTTCTCAACAGTGGGCTTAAAATATTCAGAAACCCATCCTGTAAATGGATGTACTGTCATGCAAGCTTTGTTGTTCCATTTATAGGGCACAGGCAGAGTAGGTTAGCAACATTCTTAAGGGCCCTCGGATTTTTGGAATGTCAACTAGGCATTGGTTTAATTTAAATTCACCAGCTACATTAGCACCTAACCAGTGAGTCAGCCTACCCTTTGAAGCTTTGAAGCCAGGCATTGACTTCTCTAGCTATGGAAGTCCTAGATGGCATCTTATTCCAATATAGAGCTATTTTCTCTACATTAAAAACCTGTTGTTTAGTGAGTTGCCTTCATAAATTACCTTAGATCATCTGGAAAATTTGGTGCATTTTCTCCATCAGCACTTGCTATGTCACGTTGTGCTTATATGTGAGGAAGATGACTTTTTTCCTTAAAACTCATGAATAAACATCTGTTATCTTCAAACTTTTATTCTGTAACTTCCTCTCCTCTCTCAGCCTTTATAGAATTGAAGAGTGTTAGGGCCTTGCTCTGAATTAGGCTTTGGTTTAAGGGAATGCTGTGAATGCTTTGATCTTCTATCTAGATTATTTATACTTGCTTTATATCAGCAATAAGGCTGGTTCTTTTTTAGTTTTCTTCAAGAACTAGCCTTTGCATTTGCAACTTGGCTAACTGTTTGGCACAAGAGGCCTAGCTTTTGGTCTATATTGGCTTTAGAAATGCCTTCCCCTCTGAGAGTAATCATTTTTAGATCTTGATTTAAAGTGAGACAATTGTCACTCTTCCTGTCACTGAACACCAAAAGGGCATTATAAGTTTATTAATTGGCCAAATTTCAGCATAGTTGTGTCTCAGAGAATGGAGAGGCCACAGGAGAGGGAGTGAGATGGAGGAATTTTTGGTTGGTGGAGTAGTCAGAGCACATACAACGTTTATTGATTAACTTTGCTGTCTAACATGGGCACAGTTTGTGGTACCCCAAAGCAATTACAATACTAACATCAAAGATCTTTGATCACAGACCACTGTGACAGATACAATAAAATGAAAAAGTTTGAAATATTGCAAGAATTACTAAAATGTGACACAGAGACACAAGTGAGAACATGCTATTGGAAAAAGGCACCAATGGGCTTGCTTGACATAGGTTGGCCACAAATCTTTGATTTATGAAAAAGCATATCTGCAAAGCCCAATAATGCAAAGCACAATAAAATGAGATATGCCTGTACATATTTAGCATTTAGCATTTGTTGATATTGTTATCCTTTTGACTGTTTTTAAAAATCTGTTCTGTGTTATTTATTGTGCCAAATCCAAATCTATTAACTATCAGAGTCCATGTAGTCCTACCTGGCTAAATGGCCAGAGGTTTCTTAACGTTATGTTTTCTTTCTTTTCTTTGTTTCTAACAACTTCTAGCACTTAGACTTTTGGTGTACCTTAATTTCTACTAATCCAGAAACTGAGTTCACAACAGGTACACATTGGGAAGATAGCACAAGCAAGAAATAAAACTTTGTTGGTTTGGATTGGCTAATATTTGATCATTATTTTTTATCATAGCATATGTAGCCTCTTCTGAATTATATATATACCACTCAATCATTTAAACTGTGTAATAAATGTAAAACCGGGAAACATTTCCTTGTTACATACTAACCCTTTCCTTTTGGTACTCTGTATATTGTTCTTCATAATTGTGCATCATTCACTTAATTAATGCTTCAATGAATTTTTATTATATGCCTACTTGGCCTGGTATTATACTACTCTCCAACAAAGTCATATTAACTGAAAATTGTTTGATCAATATTTAAACTGTGCTCATGGTTCTGGGAAATAATTAACTACATTCCAAGTAATTTTAAGAATTTGCTTGTTTGCTCAAAATTTATGTTAAAAGATTTATCTTTGTGAGCCTGTTTTACATTACTTTTGAGGACGCTCTTGGATCATATTCGCACTCTGCTTTCTAGTTCCAGAAAGACCAATAATAAACAAGAAGTTTAACATTTTTCCTTTCAAATACTAGACACAGGAAGGTTCCACAAACTTTTAGAGGAAATGAAGAAACAAAATTTATTTTAAGCTACTGAAAAGTTTTTGTTATATACATTTATAAAAATCTAAATATCAATGAGCTGTTCTACTTTAATAACAGTTTAATAACAAGTCAATACAATGGAAGTGGCAAACAATGAAGAATCATCAATTGTTTTCCAACTAAGTTTAATCATGCTGTTATTAATTTATGCTAATCTCTGGAGTAAATGAGTATCAACATGAAAGCCAAGAAATGTTTGGCTAAATCTGAAAATCTTTCTTAAAATAACAATATTTGTTAGAGATTATAAAGGTCAGTAGGAATGACAACACTAAGTAAATGTTTTTAAATTATGCCCTGTCCTGAGTTTTGCCCTGCTGTAATAAATTGTAATAGAAGTACTCCCATAATATTCTGAAATTTAAAAAAATACATGAAAAAAAGGAAAATGTAGATGAAAGATATTTTTAATTCCAAAAGATTTCATGGAAAGTTTGAAAAGTTGAATGAATCTCTAAATATAAATGTATTTCTAAATATGTTACCAATGATATTCTCATACTCCTGTCTTGGAAATAAAATGCTGCCAAAATATATTCAAGTTAATAATTTTGGTTGTTTTGCACTTTGATATGATTAGTCGGCGAGGAGTGGCCCTCTTTTCCTCCCTGGCTGCGTGAGGGTCGGCTGCCATCATGAACGACAGTAACTATACTGACCAGGAAATTCATGACCAACCAACTACTTCAGAGGAAACAAATGGTCATCAATGTCCTTCACCCCGGGGAAAACAACAGTACGAAAGACAGAAATTAGGAAAAAACTAGCAAAATATACAAGACCACACCAGATGTCATTTGGATTTGCATTCAGAACTCACTTTGGTGGTGGCAGGACAACTGGCTTTGGCATGATTTACAATTCCTTGGATTATGCAAAGAAAAATGAACCCAAACATAGGCTTGTAGGGCATGGCCTGTACGAGAAGAAAAAGACGTCAAGAAAGCAGTGAAAGGAACGCAAGAACAGAATGAAGAAAGTCAGGAGGACTGCAAAGGCCAATGTCGGTGCTGGCAAAAAGCAGACGCAGTAAAGGCTCTGCAATGACATTATCTGCAGCCATTGTGTGAGTTTTTCACAAGAGGATTAATAAACTTAAAAACATTTAAAAAATGATAATTTTGGTTAATATTGTTTAGTGTTAATCAGGTTAGATGTAAGATGCACTTGATGTGCTTCAGTCTTGATCTAATTTATTGATGAGTTTCTATGATAATAAATGCATTTCATTGTTTCTACTGTATTCTACGGGAGAGGTGCCATTCTACCTATAATAGCTAACTATGTAGAACAGAGGCAGGTATAAACACAAACGATTTGGTATTAAGGGATAGGCTATGTTAAGAATTATAAAAGCTGAATAATATTTTTTAAATATTTCTTTTTGACAAGCTAAATATAAATTTGTGTTAATTGGTGCCTTGAATAAAGAGCTAGATTGCAGTCACACTAACACCATGAAACTGTCAGCATTCTTCTCATTAACTCCGTTTTTTAAATGACACATTATACTTTTACTTGAAAAATAATATTTAAATTGCTTTGGATAAATATAAGCTGACCTAAAAACATCCTTGGTAATTATATTTTACCAAATGAGACAGGGAGACAATATTCTCTCTCAGGAAGGAGTTTGAAGGATAACTTTCAATATTACAAATATCAGAGCATCACCTAATTCTATCAGTAACACAAATATACACAGCTCTTAGAAGGCATTCCACCCCCCTACACACACACAGCCTAACACACCTACTAAAGTTATATGCACATATGTGCATGTACAGCGAAGGTAATATAAAGGCCATGGGGCAGCAAAGGAAAGTCTCCTAGATCTAGGAGTTTAGGACTCTAGCCCTGACAATCAAAATCTGAGGTAGATCCTGACAAACTGCTTAGACGTCTCTCTAAGCTGAGATTTATTAATCTGCAAAATAAGGAATTAAGCTGGAAGACTCTACTGGTTCCTTTCAAACTAGAAATTCTCTGATGCCCCAAACACACACACACACACACACGTTGCTTAACACTCGTGTCTATTCTTACTTATCAAAATTCTATTCTCTCTCAATCTCCATGAAACCACTTTCTTTCACTTTGGGTTCTATCATTCCAATAGTTCATTCTCTGTTTCTTTTATTGGTCTCAACCACCAGTCTCGGAATAGAGGTGTGCCACTTGTTACAAATTTGTGTGTATATGTGTATGTGTGTGTGTGTGGTGGATAGTGAGAGAAGAAAATATTGTCAGTATAGAAAATGACTTATTTGACCAAAGTACTCCACTAAGAAATTCTGGGCCACTGACCAAAATTGTCTTGTCAATTAGCCATGCTATTGTCATACAATGTTAACAAGATATAAAATGTATGGCAGAAATTCAATGCCCAAGAACCAGAAAATAGTATTTTTCTTGCACTTGTCATGCATTATACTTACAGGAATATGAAGTTCTCTTAAGATATCTACATATTAAAAATAATTTGAAGAAATTACAAACTTGTTAAACAATACTAGCAGAAATGCTGATATTGGAATAGTTGAAGAAGATTGAATAGCTTGAGTTTATTTGATTTTAGGAGCAGGTAGATGATATAGTTTTTAAACATGTTAAATTTTAAAATTAGAAGATGTCAGCTAACTGCAAGTATTTGTTAAGTATCCAAAATGTGTGAAAGATGACTTTGGGGTCTATAAGTAGCAGTCTCATCAGTTTTGTTATTAAGTTTACCATCTAGTTAGAGTGACAATCCCTGTTGAGGTGAAGTGTTAAGTAAATTTATAAGAAAATTTATAGTATAATACAAGCAGTATCATCATGCAATCATGATAAATATCCAAATAAGTGGAGATAGAGGTGTTCGGAGTACTATGACACTCTCCTATTCTCCAGAATTGTCAGTTTAAGAATAAGGAAAAATGGTTTGAGATTTTTCTTGTCTTCCAAAGAACTAGAATAAGTGATTTTCATAATATGCTCTCCCCTACTTCACAAACCATACTATGACCTGGTTAGGTGATTAAAAAGGACAATCGTTTGAGCTGGAATGCAAGGCTCAGAGTTACTCTTTGAATAGGCTAGGAAACTTCTTATCAACATTAGAGTAATACATATGCTAACATGATTGGACAGAAGGAAAATAGAGGTAAATATGTAATGAGGTCAACAAGTTCCTTGTGTGTATTTGCCTAGAGTTTGAGATTTAATGAGCCACATATAAGAAATATAAATAAATAAGCTTATGCAAGGAATAGTTGGAAAGCCAAATTGGAGATTTCAATAGTAAACAATATCCCTGAATAGCAATCACTTTCAATGATACATACAGTAATATATACCTCTGAGGAAGACTGCTAGAAAACTTGCAGTTTGGCTCTACATAAAAACAGATGGAAGAGGAAGAGATGCCATAGGAAGATGTAAAATCTACAAGAAAAAGCAAATAGATTGCAATGGAATCAGACCCAAATAGACTGCAAATATTGAAATTGTCAGATTCTAAATAGTACTTAAGTAGGTTTATTAGCTTTAAAAAAATAAAAATAGTGGGAATGAGGAGATTTTCAACATATAATGAAAGAAAAGAAGATTATCACAAAAGAGCCAACATATTTATAAAGAACCAGTTAGAAATTCTATATTTTGATTTGAAGTTATAAACATGAAATTATATATTTTATATGAAAGTTAACATTTTTATTTTAGTCACTAAAAAGGAATGACTACTAAACAGAAAAGCAAAGAATTTTTTTTAAATGTACAACCCAAAGAAATCATAAATACAAAAAAATATAAAAATATATGATAGAATTGAATATTTAAAAATCAGAAAATTAGCAATTTTTTTCATTTGGACTATTCTGTCAGAAGCTACAGATTGATAGACTTGAAATTTCAGTCTTTTAGAATAAAATACAGTGGTGCAAAAAGGCTGCAAGTAAGGAAGTATTAACAATGGTGGAATGATACAAATAGTTAAATTACACATTGAAAAAAAGTATTACTAGAGGAGAGTTCATAATGATGAAAAGTTTAAAATTAGTTTATAAAAATTTGATAATTATACAGCCAAGCTGCAAAATATATAAAATCACATGCCTTAATTTACATTATATCAATTGTCTCAATAATAGATTAGTCAGGTAAAAACAGTAAGAATGTAGATACGCCTTTCAGAAGACCAGTTCACTTTGTAGTTTTGTTCAGGTATATAGTTGGGGGATTGTGTTAAATGTTTTTCAAGGGCTCATCAGCCACTTTGTGAATCTAATTATTTAAATATTAAACAATGAATTATGCACACATTTTGTAAAATCTTCTGTATGTGTGTGTGTTATTAACTAAAATATAATTTACTTTAAAGCTAAGGGGAGAGTTGCCCATTTAGTGTAACCCTCTAATAAATGGTTTTATAAAGAATTTTTTAATTGAAGTAATTCATCACCTCCTAATTTATGCTTTAGGAGTTTGGATTTTATTTAGAGTGAGTTTCATTAAAATCAGCTGAAACCATGGTTCAATCTGTTAGAAAGTATTCCCAACAAAGTAATTGACATTAAGTGAACTTTAATGAAACAGGATCCCTGCCATGGATTAATTGGAAAGTGTTTAATTTTTTCCAGATCCCACGACAAAATTACTGCATCGCATTGAGATATCCACTAATGCAGGGACAATTGCTTTATCAATATTAGTTGTTTCCTTCATTGCTATTAAAAAGTGTGAGGTTGCCAAGTTGAATATTTTGAGCAAATTTGGAAGCTATTAATGTGCAGTTTTTGCACTTCTGTGACAAGGACAAGGAGGTAGTGCTTTCTATTAATAAAAGCAAACTCTGGTTTGACTGTTTTCTGATTCTTTGACATTGGATATGCACGTTAATCCCTCTATCCTTTTTTCTTAACCCTATTTTTTTTTATTCAAAATGAAGCTGATGTACATATTATCTGCCTGATAATCTTGCTGTTATAAAATAAAGGATATAAAAAATACGTAAATTAAATAGATGTTATGAAATAAAAGAAAAAACAATGTGCCTGCTATAAAATATATGCCAAAGAGGTGTTACCGACTTTTACTTCCATTATTATCAGAATAATATATTCAATGTGCCATATTAGATAATAAAAGCACATTACACCCAACATCAAATTTTAATCCTCACTGTTCTCTGAAGGGACAATTTCTGTTTTTAAAGATTCTTAAGATGTCAGGAGAAATTAAAGACAAATGTGTCAGCCACCAAGGGAAGAACAGACGAGCCATAATTTAGTGCTTAGTGGACTCAAATCACAGTGGTTTCCATCCTAATGTGGAAAGTTCATGAGCCATTCAATGTCTTAATATGAACACACTGTTTTATTTTAAGTTACAGATTGTTTTAATAATATTCAAATGATCCCAATTCTAGAATAAATACATTCTGGATTTTTTAAATTTCAGAATCAATTACTTAATTCAAATAATTGCAAATGTTCAAGTTTAGTTTTATAATCATCAACTTTCCTCTTAGATCTGAATATCTACAAGAGCCTATTTCATTTTGCTTGTGTCAGCAGAAGGGCCCACTGTTTGTGAAAACAACAAAAAACAAACAGTTTTCATTAAAGACACTGAATCAATGAAATATTTCTAAATAGTAATCACAGTGGAAAGCAGACAATTTTCTGTTACACTTTTTATAAATTTTGGGTTTGTAAACTAGGCAGATCCCTGATATTTGAAGGTCCAGGAAGCAGTTTTTAATACACGCACAATCATAGCATACCCAGACTACACTCAGGAACATTGACTAGTATGATTAAAGAAGTCTCGGGGGACAATTCTTTATGAATCTCTTATGTCTTTCTCCACGTCTTGGGAGAGAGGTACTGACTGCTCTTTGGTCAAGTGATCTTTTCAAAGATATTTGTATAGCAAAGAACCTTGAAAGATACAAATAGTGATACTCTCCAGAGCTAAGGGCAGATTTGCTTATAGCCTTAAAAGATAGAGATGGTGTCTCCCTCTGGAGCAAAGGGCAGACAAATTTTGAGTTCTTAATCTCAGGGTTTCTCTCCTCTAACACAACTCACTGAATGGGTAGGTGTCATCTGTCCTTCTTGGGGTTGCCCTGTGGAAGTCAGGGCTCAGTAACTGGAACAAAAATGCTGATACGCTGGCCCGTACAGTTGCTGTGAGTTAATAGTCTGTCCTTTGTCTGTGACTCAGGAGTCTCTTGTATCAGAAACTGTGGCAGGCTAAATTGTTAGCTTGTAAGTAAGGTCTCAGAGCTTTCACAGTTCTTAACAAGAACAAGCCAGATATGTTCTTGCAAGTGTGCAAAAGGGAAACTAGTCTCAGCTTATTGAAAATAGATAAATTCTAACCTGTTATCACAGAAAAATATGCAATATATTTTAAACTATATATACCATTAAAATTCAAAATAAATCATATTTAAAGTGAAATAATATAGACAATATTAAAATAACAAAAAGATCTATTAAGGGCATGAAAAACAAATAGAATCTTGGTGAACTTCATTGAAATCAAAGAAAAATATAATAATTATGCCAAATTCTGTTGGGGAGAAGGGAGGAAAGTAACTCTGAAATTTGTACCAGCTGAGGCCTATAGGACTTTTGCCCTTTCATTCAACAAGCATCTAATAATTGATTCACTCACTCAACCCTTTCTTCTCTTGGTGTATGAAAAATGTCAGACATGTATTGAAGCCTACTACTAGAATAGATATTTTAGCTGATATGGGGTCTTATATTAATTTTTGACATAAAGAATTACTACTAATACTACATGCAACGATAAAAAATTATCAGTTATCAACAACTCTGGATGTACTGATATTTCCAAATACATACATAAATATGTATGAGAAGTTAATATACAAATACAATTTCAAAAATTTAAAAATTCCAAGAAAGTATAAATAAATAAAAAAATAAAATCACATTATTTATCCAAGTGACTTATGAGGGCACACTTTGCCAAAGTGGATCTGACAAAAATTATTATTTTACAATCAGTGAAAACAGTGGTGAAGAAAAATGTAATATCCACAATCTATCAATTGATGCTTTTAATTGATAGACCTTAATTAATTAATGTCCTACAAAGCACATTTTCTGCAATCTATATTTTAAAAAATGTACTAAATCACATACTATAAGAATAGTATGTAGCTATATACTATAAATATAAAAATAAAATGAGATACAAGCTACTGTTTAGTTTGCAAAATAATTAGACATTATGATAGAGAAATGCTAAGAATGCTATGGTAAAATGTATTCATTTGGTAAGAATATTTGAGACCCTACTATTTGTGAAGTACAATTTTAAGCTTTGGAGATACAGTAATAGATGAAAAAATAAAATTCGTTTTAACATTTATCTACATTCTAGTGTAGAAGACTGATAATAAATAAATTACATGTGAAAAGTGTTATGTCATATTAGTGTACCAGAAGGTGATAAAGAATAAATAGGGTAAGAAATGGGATAAAGAATGTTTGAAGAAAAGGCCCTATTTCATACCAGTTACAGAGTTCTGATAAGAGGGAACTTGAGGACAGAACTGACCAACAAGGAGGAATAAGGATATGTAAATACTAGGGAAGAGTGTGCTAAAGAAAGTAAACTGAGGCATAATGATGTATACATAAAGGCCACATAATGCCTTTGATTTTATTTAGAGCAGTATGAAAGGATGAAGAGTAGACAAAGACACTCAACTGGCCAATAAAGAAAAAAAATTGTTGTCCCCAAGAGATTCATTGGATCTATGGGAATGCAACTCCACCTGAGCCTGTAAAAGGCTTGTGTATAATGCTACGCAATTCAATATCACACTCTTTTAGATGATTTGACATCTCTCCCCTCCTTCAAACCTCCAGCATCTCTTACACTCTTCTCATTCTGTGTGTTTGTCAGTATAGAGCCTTTATGTAACTACAATAGTACATCTGCCAGCAAACTTGCATCTGAACCCACATGGTTTACCTTCTCTCTGTTAAAGTGAATAGGCTGTTTCATGCTGTGATCTAGAAACAAATCTTCCACTTTTGCTACTGATTCTCACCCACTGTCTCCTTGTCTGGGACATTGTTCCTCCCTCATCTTTTCTTTAGTGCAAATCTTTCTACTGTGTTATTCTGATGAAGATCAAACACAGTGTAAAGTCCCAACATTAAAAATAAAACCCATGATTCCATAATCTCATTCTAGCCTCATTAATTTGCTCAACTTTATAAAATAATTTCTCAAAAGAGTTGTAACTACTTACTCTTTCATCTTCCTATCTCTCATGTATCTACTTTCATCAATACATTATCAATTTTATTTTTTGTAAATATAATACATAGAAAAAGTAGAAAAATTGATAGTTATTAATGCTTATGAATTTTAATATAAAACTTAACAAAAGCCTATTTTAAAAAAGAAACACTTTATTTTTAAATAAAACAAGAGATAAGCAAAAAAGTATTTATCAAAGTATTAGCTTTACACAGAGATTATTTTCCTAATAACACTCATCACTTATCTATGTTACATAATTTTTTTTTTTTTTGAGACAGTCTGACTCTTTTACCCAGACTAGAGAGTGGCGACGTCAGCCTAGCTCACAGCAACCTCAAACTCTTGGGCTCAAGCAATCCTCCTGCCTCGGCCTCCCGAGTAGCTGGGACTACAGGCGCTTGCCACAATATCTGGTTAATTTTTTGTTTCTATTTTTAGTTGCCCAGCTAATTTTTTCTATTTTCAGCAAGACAGGGTCTTGCTCTTGCTCAGGCTGGTCTCGAACTCCTGACCTCAAGCGATCCTCCCGCCTCAGTCTTCCAGAGTGCTAGGATTACAGATGTGAGCCACCGCGCCCGGCCTATATAATATTTTTTGAAAACTAAAATTTTCAAAATGATGACAGTCTCATTTCTAATATAAATACAGCACACAGAATGCAAACCTGAATGTTCAGCTTGTCTTTTTTCCCATTCCAATGTTTCCTTTTTTTATCATCCTCAATTAATGAACAATAGAGTAGACGAAACCTAGAGGTAAGTTCTAATGGCTTTAAATTTATGAGTTTGCATGACTATAATTGCTGAATGAATATAGTCTCTCCTTTGTTCATTATTTTTTTAAATGAGAGTGAAAAAATTGACATGTAAACACTCTTTCAGAAAGGTAGTCAGGGAAAAGATCTTTTTTCTATTTCAGACCTGCCCATCAAGTAACTTCCTGCATAGAGGCTGCAGCTGAACTGCCTGTTTTCCAGTAGGTCAAAACTCTCCCCAAAGGACACATTTGACAGTGTGACTACTTATGCCAAGTCAGGACATGAAAATTTGGAGGGCTTTATTGCCTTCTTGTAGACTAACGACCTTTTGGAAACATAATACAAGATAGGATGCATTGATGGAAGCACTTGGGGATTGCTCAGCATGTGTTTTGAAGCATTAACTTGCTTTATACAGTAAGGAAGGAAAATACTTTATAGATTTTATAGATATGCTGTGTTCAATTTGAGGAAATTTTATAATAAAATCTGAAAAGCTAAAATAAAAATAGTAATGGTATGACATCGCTTATTTATTTGCTTTTTAAACAAACAGGTTCAAATGATTTTGATTTGACTTTTGCACACTGAATAAAGGTTCCACTGGAAGGATTGTAAACAGGTTTTGTTAGCAGTTATATGAGGTTTACAGACCACTTTTCTTAAAATGCCATTTTATTTATACAATTTTATTTTTCTTTAGTAAGGTCAGTAAGAACATAGATGCACCTTGGAAACAGTGAAAAGTGTCAGGTAAGGCAAACTTTAGAAAATATTTCACCTTTATTTTGTCTAAAGCAAATCCAATATTTTGAATAAATCAAACTAAAGAAGCAAAGTACCAAATACTTCTCCAACACCAGTCATATGTGTTACGTGTGGGTGTGTATATGTGCAAATCTAATTTATTCTTTTATTGTGTTTTTTATGTGACCTAGATAGACAGAGTCATTATAATGTGCTATATGTAACACTGTGATTGATCAACAGCGGTATGAACTGTTTGAAGACAATAAATTTTGACTTCTGTAATCTTGACATACTAAAAAATAAAATAATTTGAATTGAATTGAAATCAACTAAATTAAATAAAATTTGCAATTCCATTTCTTAAATACACTAGCTATGTTTCAAGTGCTCAACGGTCCCAAGTGGCTAGCAGCTACCATATCAGACAGTGCTTTGTATATACCATTTATGTCATTGCAGAAAATTAGCTTTACTGGATACGACTAATCTAGAATTTGAAATAAATCTTTTGATGAAGCTTGTGTTTATTTTTTTTCCGGTTCTCAACATGTAAAGGCATATTGCTATAAGGTATACAAATAACATATTTTTATTAAATTGAGAACATATTCATCATAAAACATTTCAGATAACTAGCTGTGGAAGCAAACTTTCCAAATCAAAGTCATCTATGAAAAAGTCACAGCTATAACACCTTTAATATTGAACTGTTCAATGCTATCCCAACTAAGATTTTGAATTTTGTTGAAAACCTTTTTCTGATTCCTTTGAAATGATCACTTGATATTTCTCCTCTGTTTTTATGGTGGATTATGTGGATTATTTTGAAAATTAAATCAATCTGATATTCTTGAGATTAACCTCATTTTGTCACCATATCTTGTCCTTTTTATATATGTCTCTACTTACTAGAATAATATTGCTTAAGGATTCATGCATCCATTTTTAGTAAGAGTATTGGTCTATAATATCATTTTCTTGTAATTTCATGGTCAAGTTTGGTATCAAGGTTGTTAGCCTCATAAAATAAATTGTGAAGTGTGAGAAATAAAAATTGAATCCTAAGCCACCCAACTGAAACTCTTGGCCAAGGTGACCCCCCAGAGAAACGTTAAGACCGAGTTCCTAGTCATGATGCCGTGGGAAGTCAAACACACCTAGGTATACCCACCTCCCTCACTAACGGCCAAAAGACTTTCTGCTCTAAGGGTTAAACAAAAAGCAACTCTTTGGGAAGACTTGCTCCACTGCTAATTTCAACCCACCACCTAATGCTGCTCCTCCCCTTTGCGGTTTTGACACACCTGCTGACCAGCATTCCTTCCTGATAAAAAACCACTGACCACGGAGTGATTCTGGCCAATCTACCAAGGATATACAGGGAGGGTTTTTGTGTCCTTTCCTTCACCCTTTGACATAAGAGGGTAAAAAACGCCACCCTTTCAACATGCTAACACCTCCATCTTTTTGTATGTGCAACTCAAGAAGGGCATGGAACTCAATTGCAAGCACACATCTTTTTCCTTTCATAAATATTCATGTTCCTCCCATAGCCTCCCCTCCCATTTATTAAGTAGGTATATTTAGCCAGCCTGCTCAGCATAAATTCCTGTTCCCTTTGCCCCCGTCCCCAAGTACTTTCTGTTCTCTTCTGCTTAAGGCTGTGCTTCCCAGCCTGCAAGATGGCCAGCCTGTAGGCTACAATTCTTTATGAGAAATAAAACTCTTTTCCAAATTTAAGAATCTCATCATTCATCAGTTGACAAGTGTTACCTCTTTTATTTTCTAAAAGATGTTGCACTGTATCATTATTATGTCTAAGTTACAAGTTTGATAAAGTTTTCCAGTGAATCCATCGAAGTTTTCTTTATGATAAAGTTTTTCAATACAAATTTAGTTTACTTAATAAATATGGGCTATTCATATTTTCTACTTCTTCCATGTTAGCTTTAGTAAAGTATATCTTTCAAGAAGTTTGTGTTTTTCATCTAGTTTTTTAAAATTAATTAGTATAAACTTATTTCTGATATTTCCTTTTATCCTTTTAATATCTCTGGAATACATGGTGATATCCCCTATGTCATACTTCATAACAGTATTTGCATTCTTTCTTTTTCTCATATCTCCCATCTCATTTTGCTTAATTAATCTTTCTAAGGTTTTGTCAATTTTATGAATCTTTTCAAAAATCAGCCTTTGGATTCATTAATTTTTTTTTCTTTTCTATTCATTATTTTTTCTCTTATATTTATTATGGTTTCCTTCTACTTATTTTAAATTTAATTTTCTTCTCTTTTTCTAGTTTCTTAACATTGAAATGTAGATCAGTTATTTATTAATTTTATTCATGTTTTATTGACATACAGTAGTAATTGTTTATTGATGTATGATTTTTACAAATGCATACTTGTAACTACCATAATAATCAAGATACAAGGCAGTTCCTTCATCCCTAAAAATTCCTGTATACCTTTTTGTAGTCATTCATCTCCATCTCCAGTTCCTGGCAACAACTGATCTTTAAATGTTCTGTAATTATAATTTTCCCAAAATATCATAGAAAAGAAATCATACAGAATGTGGTCTTTGAGTCTTGCTTCTTTCACTTAGCATAATTCATTTGATAATTACCTGTCAGGTTGCATATTATTGTGGGGAGCTGTCCTGCAAATGGGAGCCTTCGGGGATGTGTTTGCTGCCCAGAATACTGGGGTCTTTAGTGATGTAGCAACTGCCCCTGGGCATAGCTCTCCCATCTGGAGTGTACTAAGTGTTCCATAGTATAGGCTTGAATAAGTAGAATAGTTAATAAGTAATGGAATGTCCTTTGTCTCAAGATTGAGGAAGCAGAAAAGTTGTTATTAAGAGGAAAAACAGC
Organism: Lepilemur ruficaudatus; assembly: GCA_963574885.1. Lineage (NCBI taxonomy): Eukaryota > Metazoa > Chordata > Mammalia > Primates > Lepilemuridae > Lepilemur > Lepilemur ruficaudatus. Next base: position 27,873 of record CAUYRT010058146.1, on the reverse strand, counting down.
CTCAACAGATTCCAGAAAGTCCTGCCCTAAGATCCCAGGCTGGAGGCAGTAGATAGTGGAAAAAGATTACCTGCAGGCTTAACTAAACAAAGGTCTTGTGATAATGATAGCTAAAGAGAATGTGATACGTGGGCTTTCAGTTCTGTTTTTTCTATATAAATAAAGCCTCTAAATAAACACGGTACAGCAGTCGTCACAGACTCCGTCCTCCGGTTCCCATCTTTGTTTTGTCTCTTTATTTCTTATCCTCACCCCCAACTCCAAGTGCCGCACATCGCCGGCTGGCTCCGGCAGATAAATACTTACTAAATCCAAATAAGGACTGAACAAGGAAGTGGTCTATGCAGCTAGTTTCAGCAGCAGCCCAAACCAGGAACTTAAGCATTCTCTCTCCTTCCTTTGTTTCTTACTTATCTTGATTACTTCAATTCTCTTTTATGAAGGCTGACCTTGCTAACATGACAAGAAACACAGCCAAGAACAGAAGCTGATTTTATACTTCAAAGCCTCTCTCACCGGAAAGGAATTGACTCATTCAGTTCATTAGGCAAAAACTTTGATTGGCCTGGCTTCAACTGTGTACCCATCCTCGAGACGATCAATTGAGTGGGAGGGGCATGAGATACTATGATTGGCCCACCTTGGGTCAGATGCCAGTCTCTAAACCAATTAACTATGGCCAGCATGTGGGGTCATGAAGGAAAAAGATAGCTTCCAAGGTAGTAGAGATATGGATGTGGGATGCAATTCTCATCCAGAGAGACTACAACCTAAAATTACCTACCCTCATCTGTATATAACGTACATGTCTTATCTCCTCCAACAAAATTGTAACTTTCTTGGAAGCACCAGTCATGCCTTATACTTTCCCCTGTTTTATAGTTAAGGATTTTTAGCAGGTATTTACTGATTGATTTATTGTCACGTAGAACACCCTGGGTGCCAGTAGAGACAGAAGAGAGACCACTAGGTTAGAAATCTAAAGAAATGGCTTCTGGGTCTAACTTTGCCACCTCTCTGGGTTTCTGTAGTATAATGTAACAAATTTAGGTGTTGTAGTAGATGATCCCTAAGACTCTTTTCAGCTCTAAAATTCTATTAATTTTATCAGGATGCCATTCACCAATTCAAAACTGATAATTTCACCCCCCCCATTAAACAAAATTATTTTTTAAATTCAGAATTCTTAAATTGCAGTCAGACACCTTCTTGTATAGACCAGAACTTCATTCCTATCTATTCCTTTCGGCTGCCAGCACCTTTCTCCTAGGTTGTTCATATGCATGGCTTCCTCCTTTTCAAAAGGCTTCCCCCTTTGCTTTTCTTCCCATAGGCAAAAAAAAAAAAAAAAAAAAAAAAAAAAACCAAAGAAACAAAGAAAGATAATAATCATGGATTAAGAGTTTGAAATCTCATAGGTCATTTTTCACTATCTGAAAAGTTTTGAAAGGGACTGTTTGGAAGAGGTTTTTGAAAGTTTGGAAAGGGACTGTCATGGGTTGAATCACATTCCTCTGCCAAATTCATATGTTGAAGTATTGACCCCTAGTACCTCACAATATGACCTTATTTGGTTATAGGATCACTGGAGATGTAATTAGTTAAGGGGAGATCATACTGGTATACGGTGGGCCCCTATACTAATATGACTGATGTTCTTATAAAAAGGAGAAATTTAGACACAGACCCTTAAACAGGGAGAACAGCATGTAAGCACTAAAGCAAGGGATCAGGTGATGTGTCTACAAGCCAAGAATGCCGAAGATTACCAGCAAACCACCAGAGGCGAGGAGAGAGAGGCATAGAGCGGATTCTCTCTCAGAGCCCTCAGAAGGAATCATCCCAGCTGACACCTTAATCTTGAACTCCTAGTACCCAGAACTGTGAGACATTAAATTTCTGCTGTCCAGTTTGTTGTACTTTGTTACCACAGCCCTAGGAAACTAATACAAGGACCAAAATTTTGTTCCCTGATCATTCTTCAACTCCCCCCAACTTCATTAGATGTGTCTTTGCCTTCATTATAGAGTTTAGAATTACAAAAATCTGAGTTGGGACCAAAATTTTCCTGAAAGAACAGAGTCTTATTAAACAACTTCCTTCTTATAACATTAAAAGGATAATGTAATATGTTCTTATAATGCAGTTAAAGCATTATATTTCTTTTTCACAACTGGTGAAGGGCATAGAAACAAAATTTCTTCTCTATTTTGGTTTATGCTTCTGGGGAATAAATGGGTTATTAATATTTACAATCCAGTAATTTACTCTAGGAAAATGTTTTTGTTCTTTGTTCTAATCTGAAGGGATATATAATACTACTAGTACAAGTGGACCAAGACTACTGGTATTCTTTACTGGTATTATTGACAGTTTTGATACTACTGATATGTTATTAACTCACCTCACTCTTTATCTATCAGCAAAAGTCCTTGATTTCCACTTCACAAAGAAAATAGGGGCTCCTAGACATGAACTTCCTCAAATGCTGCCTTCACATCTACAAATAGATCTTTATCTGGACTGTGCCTTTCATCAAGCCTCAGAAAACACTGATCATTATCTTTTTGAAGATTAATCTCTTAACCTTGAGCTTGTAATCTTTATCCTCTATTCTCTTTCAGTACCTTGACAATATATTATTTGTCCCCTCTCTCTCTCTCTTTTTTTTTCCAAAAATTTTATTGGGGGAAAACTACAAAAAATTTACAATACAATGTTTACATTTGCAATTTGTAGTGAGCTGATTTCCCAAAATATATTACAACTCAAGTTGATTTATCTTGTTACATTCAAAAACCTACTCTGTCAATGTAGTCCAGAGAGTACATACATAGTGCTCCAACTGCATCTACGTACAACCAACACTCCATTTTAAGTGTACAATTAAATGATTTTCAGTGAATTTACTCCCCCTCTTTTTTTTTTTATATATATATCTTCTTCTCTACTGGCTTCCTACTCTCTACTCCCTCTCATCATTAGGCGAGAATGATACAAGCCTTTCTCATCTTAAAAAAGAAAACTCAGTAACTTGGATATATTATTTCACATAAAGAACAACTTAGAGTACTTACATTGCTTGAACGCTCTGTAATATTTGATGTTGTAGATCATTTCCTCTTTCTTGGTTTTCGTGATGCACTCTTGGTTATATTTGTTCCTTCTTGGTCTAGTTCACAATGCCTTTTTTGTATCCCCTCCTTAAACATTGGCTCTTCTCAGGAGTTCATTCCTGGCTCCCTTCTCCTCCCGCACTCTATGTTCCAGTTGGTGACCTCACTCTTACACACAGCTTCAGTTATCTTCTGGATGCCAATGATGGTCCACTCCATATCCAGCCTAGACTTCTCAGCAGCAGTCCTGGGTACAAGAAATAATGGAATAACATTTTCAAAGTGTTGAAAGAAGAAAATTGAACCTAGTATTTTTAATTAACACTTAAGTATTACAGTGAAGCATAAGTAACGTCAGAATTACTAGGCCTCAGACCACCTAACACAAGTGTTAAAAGTACTTTTGCAGGAAATTCTCCAGTAAGAAGCTAAACCAGATATGGGAAATAAATGTCAGTAAGTAATTTAGCAAAATTTATTGTCTAAACAAGTAATGAACAACAACAAAATTATAGTAATGCTCAGTTTAAACTCTAGCAAACACCAACACAAGGCAGGTTGGTATTGGAGTCCAGATGGAGACAAGAGACTGCTAAGGCATTTCTGTTGGAAGTGAAGGGGATAAAGGAAATATTGATATTGATAAGCTTTAGAATTCCATTACTATAGAAAATAAATAAATGAATAATGAATATAAGAATAGATCTTAGGTTGAGAAAAAAACCAAAAGACTAAAATCCTAATGTGTGATTTTCAAAACAGGAAAGCAAAATTCAGTCTATCCAATAGAAGTTAGGAAAGGAGGGGAACAGAAGAAACAAAAAGGAAATACATGAAATCTAAAATGTGAAAGAAGATGGCAGAAACAATTCCTAACAAACCTATGTGAATTGGTTAAACTCACTTTTAGTAAGACAAAGACTCTCAGCTTAGAATTTTAGAAGATGCAATAATATATTGTTCATAGAGAAACATTTAAAATTATGTTATAGCAATTCCAAAATTATCTACATGTAAATGAAGATGTAAGAAAGGTGCGATATTTGTAACAGCTAATGAAAAAGACAGGTCAGTTAATTGATCCTAAAAGATTTTATTATTCCTCATTTATAACTTTGCACAATAGCTCAAAGATGGCAGCCTCTGCCCTAACAGAACTCTTTTCCCTGATTCCTTCCGATGTATTCTGCAACACAGTCTTTCTAAATAAAAACATGATCTTGTTCTGTTGGTGCTTTTTACAGTCATTACCCATTACCTAGAGGATGAAGTCCAAGATCATTGGCATGTTACTCAGAGGCTTCCTTGATTTGTATTGTGGCTACCGCCCCATTGCCTCTCTATCAACTACGCTCCTGTCCTCTCCTCTTCACGCTTTGGGATGAAACATCTATACTTTTTAAAACAGAACATTTTCTCATTTCTATACCTTTGCCTATTTGGCTCTTTCTGCCTGGAATTTTCTTTTCCCCTTTCTATTTGTCCTTCCAGACTTAAATGAGGTGCCACCTCTTCCATGATGCTTTCTCCCTTATACTCTTGTATTTATATGACATTATATTACATTACATTAAATTACTTTGTCTCTCCTGCAAAATTATAACCACTGGAAGAGCAGGGACCGTATAGTACAAATTAGCTCAATTAGTAGATGAATTCAGTTCAACCAATATTAAGTTACAGGTGCTAAATAGAGCTAGACTTACACCAAGAGGTAAGAAGCTAAAATTTAGGAAACAGGTTCTATGTATTAAGGTTACAATAAGTGGTTTATTTAGCTCAAAAAAGGGAATTAAGATAAACAAGTTATTTTATGAAATATTAATTGTATTGTATGAGTATTATATTTAGGTACTACTCTTATGGTTGCATGTGACAGAAAATCAACTCAAATAAGTTAGATATACAGAATATATAAAGGATATTGGGCATATCTCAATAGCACTGAAAAGGCGAGGCAGTCCCTACAGCTCAGGTTCAGTGGGAACTCAGGAAACTAGGGACATGAATTTAGCTAGGTTTCTGCCCATCTCTTGACCTATTGACCTCACCTCTCTTACCAGATTCACCCTTTCAGTAGGAAAAACAGATAAGCTAGTCCTGAGCCTTCTAACACATAGCTTTGCTGCCAGAGAGACATTGATCTTCTTCCCTGGTTCCTGTTCAAAAATTCTTGGAGAAGAGCTCTGATAAGCCTATTCTCAGTCAGATGCCCTCTCTGAATAAATGAATCAACTCTAACCGGAAAAAGACTGTGGTCTGCCTGAGTCAGGTCCCCATCCTGGGTGAATCAACAATAGCAAAGAGGGCAGCGTCAGACAGCCAAAGATATGAGAAGTGGACACAGTCTTAATACCTGTCACTCAAAGTGCGGTCCTCCAGCACCATCTGGAGATTATTAGAAATGAAGAATCTTGGGCCCCTGAACTTAATGAACCCAAATCCATACTTTAACTTGCTCCCCATGTGATTTGTGTACACACTCAAGTTTGAGAAACACAGAACACATGAACTAGTAACAGCTGTTCTCTGTTTCTTCTGAGGCTGGCTGGGAAAATTAGCACTGGTTTTAGTTTGTAGCAGGAGGTCTTTCAAGGAAATGCTTGCAAGATTATCTTGAATTAGAAACATAGAATACGATATCTTGAAAAGTTTTAGAAATTTCTTTTGGAGGAAATTTTACACCAAAATATTATTCACTGTTTTTCTCTGGGTCAGTTTGACACATATGCAAAGGAATAGACATTTAAGCTTCCTTTACTGGCTCATCATTTTTATAACAAATTCACCTCCTCTTGTCTCACACCCCAGAGACTAAGTTCTGGCTCCTGAAAATCCTCATTTCTGTACCACTGACTTGTTTCCTCCTTGGGCCCTGCTCTTACTTGGGCCCTGCTTTCCCCACATGGTCCTAATTAAACAGTTAGATATTGATGATGATAACTCCCAGAGTGGTCCGGTGGTGGTATCAATACACTTTCTGGATTTGTATAAGAGTGACCTGTGCCAACCAGTCAACAAATGTGAGAGACTCTGGGTCCTCTGTACTAAGGGCTGTGCCCATTGATGTGGAAGCTCCTCCTGGAAAGAATAAAAGGGAAAAATTCACTTGCATATCAAGTTATTAATAGTAACAGGTTTCTTAAATCTACCAATCTTCTCTTCCAGCTCATTCCGGGTGTGGTATGGAAAATGCTTTTTTGACAGCAAAGAGATTGTTCTTTAGTTGAATGGAGCAAAGAACATTTCCAAGAATCAACCATTCTCTTTATCGTCTGTGTTATCAGGACTTCTTAGAAAATCAGATTATGTCTTTGCTACTAGTCAAAACAAAGGTTGATTACAGATTTCCAAAAGATTAAAGGACAGCTCCAAAGGAACATAGACTTTTTACATTAAATTTTTTATGTCACTTATTGTTGATAAGTTAAATCAAAATAGGATAGATTTTTTTTTCTATTAGAGCTGCTTGGTTGACGGTTTAAATCATTTTAGATGGTGTTTTTTTTTTTCTTTTTAAGACAGCAGGGGTAAGAATTTAAAGTATCTAAAACTACTTTAAGAATTCTGACTCAAAGTCTCATTAGGTTCTCAAGCCAGCTAGTGCATAGTGACAAGGATTTAGCAAGATGCCCAGTGTCCTGATTTAAGAATCATTTAAGATAACTTTAACATCTTTTTATGGTGGGGTGAGGGGGTGGGATGTGGGGGGAAGAGGGCTAATTAGGCTAATTAGTTCTAACTACAGAAGTCTTTTCAGAGGATTCATTTCTATGCAAAGAAAAAGAAGGAATTGAGAGTTATTCTGGATAACAAAATAGGCTTCTGCACTGTAGGAAATGAGAGATTGTGCATCTGACTTGGTTTTTCTGCCATATTGAAATGTCCATACAACTACCAAACATTTTATGCTGCCTTTAAGTAGGCATTGCTAAAACCTGTGGAAGGGCAGTCACTCCTATTGGTAGAGTCTCAACTGATTCTTTTCTTGTTATTTGTGTGCTATCGAATGTATCATTTACAGGACACTTAATAGAAAGCAGCAAGTGAAAGAAAGAGAAACCATATTGCAACAGAAAGACTGAAGAAATAGCTGTGGAGGTTGGTTGAATTACCATGACTTAAAATCTCATTGACCTGGATTTTTCTAGGGATATAGTAATTTAAAGGAATATAGCTTGCTGTGCCTATGTTGAAGCATTTCCTTTTCATTTTCTGAACACATGGTTAGACAGTTTCCAAAGCATCAACTATCCATTTCAAGGCTATGAAACTAGAGTGGCCAAGGGCCCTTCCTATTTGTCTAAAGATTTACTGGAAAGCAGCTGAATTGTTTTTCCTTCATGAAGGAAATCCCTGAAAGAACTAGAACCAGCCAGCCAGCCAGACTGCAGGTTATCCAGGAACCAATAAAGAGCCCGTTTTGCTGGGAACTTTTAAAATCTAGGCCAAATTCTGAAACTACCTGGGGGATGACTTCCTAAAGTCTGAGATGGTCCTATGTGAAAACACCCTGGTTATCAAGAGCATCAGTCTGCCCTTACAGGCCATTCTGGGAGAACCAGTCTCAGCCAAACTGATACTCCTCCTTACTATTCATATGGATATGTGGTAGCCTCATTATCTGATATTAATCAGGAATAAGTAATGTCTGAAATTTCTGGATAAGTGAAGTCTAACTCATTTCTTTTGAAAACTTAGTTTTAAGTATTTTCATGGCTATTTTTCTAAAAGAGGCTACACTGACTAGAATATGACTGTTTTCTGTTTCTCAACATGGTTTGGCTTTTGTACTATGTAGACTGTTTCTTTTTGATATGTAAAAATCTTTGTCATCATTATAAATAATACGTATTTATTATAAAACATTTGGAAAATATACAATGTTTAAAGAAATTTTAATAACCTATTTATGTATTTGTACACATATATATACACACACACAAGTACATACACTTTTCTTAAACCATTAAGACCATACTGTACATTCAAACATTTAAAAACTGTACATTATATTATAAGCATTCCACCAAAAGACAGTTTTGAAATGAAGGTAAAGATGATGATGGAGGCGATAACCCATATTAACTTAGTGCTTCCTCTGCGATAAACACACAGAAACAAGTTATACAGAGAAATAAGTTAATTTTCCTAATGTTACATAACTAGTGAGTGGATATCTATTTTTAAGACATTTTATTATGACAGTAAAAATATTTCATAAATCTCATTTTAAATGATTAAATAGAAGTTCATCACATCAGCACATTATAATTTACTGTTATTGTTAAATTTTGAGATTGTTTTCAATTTGGGGATCTTTCAAATAATGTTTCTGTGAACATCTTTGCCGGCAATTTTAGTTATTACCTTGTGGTATAAACCGATGTGTCAAGGGGTAAATATTTTTATGGACCTTGATATTGCCAATTGCTTTCTCGAAGGACAGCACCCATTTATAGTCCCTGAGACAGTACGTGAGAGCATACACCTCACTGCCCTTTGTGAGTATTAACATTTAAGATACCTTTGTTAGTTTGAAAGTTAAAAATTGTGTTCTATGTATATTTTTAATTTAGTAATGTGGACTTTTGTTGTCACAGTGATTATGTGCTCATAGCACAGAGAAAACTAGGGCTGGAAGATACTCTCATTGACAGATGAAGAAATTGAACGATCCCATTAATCCTAGTGTTTAGGATTTTCCATTTGTTATTCTCGGTTATTGCTGTCACTGTTATTCAGGGCTGCTGATTCACTACCAGGTAGTGATACATGAGTTTCTACATAAATGTAATTCTATCCAGCAGTAACACAGAGCAACCAAACAAAACAAAGTAACTAGGCAACTGTGTTATATTAAAGTAGCAAATTTGATTGATATATTATCCAGCAGTAAAATAGAAAAAACAAACAAAATGTTTATATTTTAGCAAATTTGATGGACATATGATTCTAAAGTCTCCAAAGTTAATAGCTATGTTGAAAACAGTCTGCTGTAACAGTTTTGTGAGTCAGGGTGGGCTTTCCCCGTTATTTCTCTTATTTCCTAGTTCCTGGCTATGTCGTTAAGTGTAGATAAGGAAGGTACACAGGACATTGAATTAAATATAAAATGTTTCCTGCATATTGGACCTTGGATACATGATAAAAAATTAGGTCTATAAGGAGAGCATTTAAAAATTCTTTTTTGAAAAGTGAAATGTAAGAAAGACTGTTAATGTGAGATTTTTTTAGTTTATCAGATAAACTAAACCGGAACTAAAGTTCCCTGTACTGTTATTCCAGAAATTTTTACTGATTATCTTGTCTGGATCAGTTTCTTCAGTTCCACCTGTCTGCAAGTACAGGTCATTAACATAGAGATGGATCCATGTATTTACAGAGATGATTCAAAGTAGCAGAACCGCCTGGGTTCAGTATTCATTCAATGCTGTATGAGCTTACTCAATTTGTATTAATAGAACCACTCTTTGCCTCAGCTTCCTGATTTGTAAAATGTGGATAATGTTACCAACCTCATAGAGTTTCCGTGAAGAAAAATGAGATATTATAGCAGAAGCTGTTAGAGTGGTGCCTGGCACTGCTAGTACTAGAAAGTACTCAGTGAATACTCACTGTTTTTATTTTTGTTATTATTCTAAGTATTTCTGTTACTACTACAAAAGTAGCTTGCCTCTTATCTATTCATCAAGCTAATGTCTTGTGAATAGTATTGGTATAATTGTAACTATATTTCTGGAATGAGCTTACCAAAGAACTAACTCGAAAATGCTTCTTGGCTGTGGAGACTAGAGCAGCTGAAAATCTGAGGCATGTACAGTGTTGGCTCAGTTCGTGCAACTGGGCTTCTGTTTCAGAGGGAATAGCAAACTGTTTAAACAGTAAACTGATAGCTTACTGAATAGTGAACTGATTAAAGAGGTTGGTCTCCAGAGTCAACTATCTCTGATTTGATTACTGCTTACGTCACTTAACAAATGAGATTGCAGGCAGCTTATTTAACTCTCTAAGTCTTTGCTGCCCATCTATACAGCCTTTGGATAGGACATTCCTTCCCTTTAGAAGGCCCTGCTCTGGCCCTTAGCTGGCTGTGCCTCTCCCAGGGATGGCTTTGTGAGTGTGAGACACTGCAGTCACACACGGTCCTGTGTTCAGAAGGGTCCTGTGCTTGGTTTACTGTTCTGTGGCAGTCGTCTTGAAATTCTGAACAGTTTTATCTTTGAACTTGTGTTTTGTAAGGGAAGTCTGATGGGGCAGTGGAGAATGCATGTAAGTAGAGGAGATAGGTTTAATGTGCGTGTCTGCCATTCCTTACTATGCCATTTGCATATAGGTTCGTGATGCCTTATGAGCACAAAATTTGGGTGGACTCACAATGCACAGAAGGTTCATGAGACTCAAAATGAGTACAAGGTAAACATATCATGTCTAGGGCTGAATAAGTTAGGTGTCCTCACAGCCTGAGAGGCCCTGCTTTCAGTTCAAACCAGAACTTTCTTCAAACACAGAAAAAAGGCAATGGCATTTTAAGAAACATAAACGACCAAGGGATTCTATCTGTCCTTTCTTGTTTGTGTTACTTCCCTGTATTAGCCAACTAGTTATGCTGAAAACGATGACATAAAAGGAAAGAGAAAGATGGAACAATTCATAGTTCCTTTTCCTTTAGTCCTTCCTTACTCATCAGTAAGCCACAGGTAGAGCTTTGGTAGAATGTGAGTATACCAAGTGAAATAAAAACACTTGAGCCAGTTTTGTGCAGTATTTATATTGTTCTGGCAAAACAAGGTACATATGCATGTATAAGCTGCAAAATACAAATCGTGTATTCGATATACAAGTTAAATGTTCTCATATTTGTGTTTAAAACTGGCATTGCATAATATAGGTGAATGGTGAAATTCATACGAATACTTTTAAATTATAATGTTTCTTTACCTAGAACAACATTAAATGACAAATAAAAAACACCATCCAAGCCGAGGAGCATTGTGGAAGAAAGAAAAACTTTTATATTCTAGAAGCTTTAATCACACTTTTCCCCCTGCTGTTTGAACAAAGAGTCCTGCATTTTCATTTCGCACTCGGTTCCCCCAAATTATATAGCTAGTCCTTTCCTCTTTTGATGGGATGAAGAATCCACAGGGCCAAGGGGTTGTGCCCATTTAGTGTGTGTCCTCCTCTTCCTCTTTCTAGAAGATACCTCATGTGCCTGAAGTGAAATTCCCTGACAAGTGACTGGTCCTCCTTCTATGGTCTGCACGGGCCAGACCTGACTTGGGTACTGGGATCAGTTCTCCCGAGGGCAGATTGCAACAAAGGTGTGTACACTGCCAGGTTAGAAAGATGGACAAAGGGCAGCTATTGATGGGGTGCGTGGGCTGACAGGGCCACACGCATGTGCATGAGGCCCCTTCAGGGTTTGGACTGCAGGGTGGAGGAAGGTAGGAAGAAAAGAGGGTGTACCATGGTTCATCTGTCCTTGAGCTGCTGTGTTCTGACGAGACACTGAGAGGTTTCCAAGAATTTTAAATTTGAATCTGGCCTCATGATTAAGGTATATTTGTCAAGATAGGAGATAAATACATTTTCATAGCTTGTTTACAATATTTGCATACTTAAACACATGGTATCTGAATCTACATTTGTACTCTTGGCTCAGGACCCTCAAGCATTAGTGGAGGGCCTGGATGTGAGTATGTGAAGCACTTAATGCCTGTCACTTTGTAAAAAAACCAATAAATTTTGGCTATGGTCATTATCAGATAAAATAATGAGTGATGATGATGATAATGTTGCACCATTCTCTTCTTGGCCAAAGCCCTGAAACTCTGCTCACCTCTCCCTCCCCAACATCTCCTTCCATCCAGTTGGGGGGGTGACGGTGCTAGTGTTAGTACTCTGCTTTCCAACCCAACTCAATACTGAGTCCTTGTTTTAAATCGACTAGTTGCCCAGATCCTTAGAGTGCTGTGCTGGGTCCCACTGCCACGCCCTGACAGAAGTAGCTGCATTATTTTGCCTGCCGGAATCATGCGTGAACTCAGTATTAATGGTATGCCCTCTGGAGTTGGAGTTGTGCTGTCCATTCTATAGCTCATCGCTTTTTTTTTGGTTTCCTGCCCCCTTATGAATTCTGAATTGCTTTTAGAATTTAGGAAAAGGTTTCTCTCTAGTGACAGTTAAAATAGGTTAGGAAGAACCATTTGACATGTTTCCCTTTTGACATTTAGGTTTCAGGAACTAGATTAGATAGATTTTTCTCAGTTACAATAACCATGCATTACTTAGTCTTTCTAATTCAATGGCTTTGATGTCCTCGTCATTTAGTTCTTACTTGGATTGTTAAATTTGATTATCTGTGTGAAATTTTACTGTAAGACTCCTTGAACACTGCTTTGTTGATTTGTTTTCTCTTTCCTTGTTTTAATCAATCACTCTAATAAAAAAAATTTTGGAAAGATTTTGGCATTTTTTAAAAGTCTAAAACCATGTAAAATTATTCCAGTTAAAATCCACTGAGGCCGTATATCAGGTAGGTTTTTTTTTAAAGTACAATTTAAAAATTATAGTACTTATATTGTCTATCTCTCTCTCTACCTCCCCCCTTTATTCTTTGGCTAGTGTTGATATCACCAGATTATCATCAGATAAATGAAAAGAATTAGATCTCTGTATCCATGTGCAGAAAAATGAATTTGGATCCTTATCTCACACCATATACAAAAATCAATCCAAAATGGATTAAAGGCTTAAAGGTAAGACCTGAAACATAGAAAACATATAAGGGGAAAACTTTATGATATTAGTCTGGGCAATGATTTTTTGGATTTGACTCCAAAAGCTCAGGCAACACAACCAAGACTAGACAAATGGGATTACATCAAACTAAAAATCTCCTGTAAAGGAAACAATTAACAGAGTGAAGAGGCAACCTACGGAATGAGAGAAAACATTTGCAAGCCATACATCTCTTAAGGAGTTAATAACTAAGGAATTCAAACAATTCAATACCAAGGAAAAAAAACAAATTAAAAAATAGGCAATGAACCTGAATAGTTATTTCTCAAGAGAAGACATACAAATGGCCAACAGGCATATAAAAAAAAAAATGTTCAACATTACTAATCATTAGGGAAATGCAAATTAAAACGACAATGAGATACCACCTCACCCCTGTCAGAATGGTTATTATCAAAAAGACGGAATATTAGGCCGGGCGCAGTGGCTCACGCCTGTAATCTTAGCACTCTGGGAGGCCAAGGCGGGCGGATTGCTCGAGGTCAGGAGTTCGAAACCAGCCTGAGCAAGAGCGAGACCCCGTCTCTACTAATAGTAGAAATTAATTGGCCAACTAAATATATATAGAAAAAAAAATTAGCCGGGCATGGTGGCACATGCCTGTAGTCCCAGCTACTTGGGAGGCTGAGGCAGAAGGATCACTTGAGCCCAGGAGTTTGAGGTTGCTGTGAGCTAGGCTGACATCACGGCACTCACTCTAGCCTGGGCAACAGAGTGAGACTCTGTCTCAAAAAAAAAAAAGATGAAATATTGAATGTTTTGGCACGGATATGGAAAAAAGGAAACACTAACACAGTTAGTGGAAATGTAAATTAGTGTAGCCATTATAGAAAACACTATGGAGGTTCCTTAAAAAAATGAAACTAGAGTTACCGTATGATTTAGCAATCCCACTGCTGGGTATATATCCAAAGGATATGAAATCAGTATGTTGAAGAGATATCTGCACTCCTGTGGTCACTGCAGCATTATTTGCAATAACCGTGTTATGGAATCTACTTAAGTGTCTACCAACAGACACTCAACAGGGCAGGAATGGATAAAGAAAATGTGGTATATAAATAGTCATCATGAAATTACAAAGACAGTTTGGTTGGGTAGGAAGTGAGCAACCCAGGGAGTTAGGAAGTTGTGGCCAAAATAAGATACCGGATTTTAATATTTCACAGGTCAATCTGTGAAATCCAGGTCATTGGGTCCAAATTGTGCCCTTAGAAGTATTAAGTCAAACCATATGGAATTGCCAATATGCCCATTTTTTACTTTTAAAAAAACACTTTCAAAATCCAATCCAATAGTTTTCTCAAGTTTAGTGGAGGTAGGGTAAAAATCAAGGAATTTTGAGGTTAAGATATTGATTGACTCATTCGTATAGATTCTGATACCACTCAGAACAATTTTAGGAAATGAGAGGGAAGCGTGTTGTGACTCAGGTACTGTCTTGGATGAGGATGGTAGATGACAGTGACGAGAGGGGTTGAAGGAAGGCATAGATCAATGGCATAGGCTGGAGGCCTTTAAAAAAACAACAACATTAGATCATAGGAGTAATGGCCTTGTTTGGAAGTTGCCAAAGGGAGCTTGGTACCCTTTCTTGGTACTTGTATTTGGGTATTGGGAGAAGTACCTATGTCTAGGATAGATTTATTAGATTTACCCCCCCCCTTAATTGGCCTATCAGAAACTAAAAAAACTAAGGTCATTGTGGGGCAATGACAGCATAAAGTAAAATTTTGGCTTATTGCTTATGACAATTCAGATCCATTTTACAACAAACTGCCTTATAACCCAGAGTGCATAACAATTTTTTTTTTTTTTTTTACTGTTCTCTACTTTTTGTCTTATCTACTTGCTGACATTTATCTCTTTTCTCCTCTGAAGTCACATCATACGCCCCTACGCAGTTTGCCACTGTATCCCATGGTACATTCTTCTGAGTTCACCCAAATGGGAAATTAAAATTTCAGTGAGTGATGTTGAAAATTTTCAAGGCTAAACCCATGGCAGCCAATGTTCTATGGAGCTGAATTGGGACCTCAGACTTATTTGTCCACTTGGAGCAGGTGAGTGGCCCTCTCCTCAGGCATGTGTCCTGGTCTGGTTTTGTAACTTTCAGAAGAGAACTCCAAACTGACCCTCTGCCCATTTGGTTGGCAAAAAACCTGGATGTGCCCTCAGTAAACGATACTGACTTTTTGGACATCAGTGTCTTCTAGCCTTGGAACTCTACTGTTCAGTTATTATAACAAAATTGTATGTAAGAAATACTGGTCATAGAAAGCTGCCTGAAGGACATGCAACTCATTCACTCCAAGTTTTGTCTCTGAGGCAAGGTCAAGAGCTACTTGGTATGTCTGCATCATTTGGGTCCCTACGTAATTGCCTTTCCTAAACAAGGCTGTGATGTTACTCCGTTGGCTTGCATCGAAGGCTGTTGTGATTAGCACTATATTAAACTTTGTGTTTATTATATGGATGTTCCTAAGTCTGCACCCTTACCATCATGGCACCCTAATTTATTGAGGATCCATAGATGAAACCTCTGGTGGTTCTCAGGACTAGGAAAAGCCATGCTTCTCCTGAGCCTCTGATTTGCTTTTAACTGAAGACTGTTATCTTGTTACTATATGTGTCTCCTTTGTCTTAACTGCTTGTCACAAAATGAAATGTGTGACCTGGCTGTAGCAATTGTATAGAAAATTATAGTATGCATTGGATGTGCTGATCCTTCCCCTGGTTTTTATTATATATTTACTTCATTCTATTTATGTATTTTTTTTAGTATATTTATTGTATGTATCTCTGAGATGCCTCAAATCCTGTTTTGGAATAAGGAAGGTCTATAAATAAAGGAATTTTGGGTCTACATGGAAACAAAATCCTATATATTTTGTTTTCAATCATAAAGAGACCCATCCATGTCTTGAACTCATTATGCTAATGAACTGAGAACTTGAAACACTTTTCACAAGAATATCTATCCTTGGAAGCTCTGGACTCTGTGATTAGTCCTTGATGGAGACTGCCATACTGCTAGGTCTATATTTGCATCCCTTTTTTCCTTTTCTTCTTCTTCTCTTTTCGTTTATCATGCTGCCAGCCTCTCCCACCCTTAATCAGCCCTTCACGTGATCCTCAAATCCCCTCTTCTCAAGAACAGCTCTGATCATATTGGCCTCCTGATTTCAAAAATAAATCCTCAAATACTCTTTAGTGCCTACAGGAAAAAGACCAACAATTCTTATTCATCTTTGTAGACTTAGGACCTAGCATAGGCCTGGAATAGAGTAGGCAGCTGATTAACATTTGTTGAATGAACTGAATTACATTAAATAATTAGAGCACTTGATGCAAGGTACACAATAAATGTTTATTTCTCAATCACTTTCCCTTCACTCCTGGCCTGAAGCTACCTTTCCCACCTTATTTCCCACCACTGTGGCTTTAAGCATCATGATTCTTGAAATTTCATGCACATAACATCATTTCTGTGCCTAGGAACCCTTCACCATGCTGTGATTTCTTTCTACAATGCAATATCTTCCTTAAATGCATCCTCCCTGCTCCACTGTAGAGAAAAGATGTTGGTCATGTTGGTCCAAAGCTCCTATACAACAAGTCATGCCTTTTATATTTAAATAATTTGGTTTGGCCATTTCAAGTATCACTTACCAAAGGAAACCAAACAGCTTTTAGCAACTCTGTTAGATTAGCTACAATTGCAAGAGCTTTTTAACTGGCAAAGCTCCTTGAAATGAATAAAAACATACCCCCATTTATTGATACAAGTGCCCCTTCTTTCTCGTATTCAAAATCATTCAGAATAAAAGATTGAACAACCCAGTTGCTTAGCATTTTATTTCATTATACTGCCCCCTACAGGAAATCTGAAATACATTTTAAAAATTTTTATTTTTTAAAAGAAGGACAGATGGTTTACTTTATTTATCTCATGAAAACTTAGCCCAAACCTACTGACACCTGCAGTTCTCCTAGCCACTTCCACATAATTTTTAAAACGTGAATGCCAGGAATGGTGCTGTTGATATTAATATTAGGACAAGGAACGGAAGTGTCATCAGGACGAGGTGTCTCTGGAGAAGGCTGTGGAGGAATAAACAAAGATACTTGTGCAATGTTGGATATTTCTGATTTCAGATCAACCTTATCAACAGCCTGAATAGCAATGAAGAGATCTGTGCCATTTTCAAAAGTGATGTTTTCTGGTTCAAACACAAAGACTTCCTCAGAGTTCGCCTCCTTGGGGATAAGATCATCAGTATTCACTTGAAGAGAATCATTGAACTTGTCTCTGAGATCAAGAATATTTGTACTTATTCGAATGATATACTTGTGAGCTAAAAAAAGAAAAAAAGGAAATGACTTGTAATTCTCAAATCTTAAAGAGCTAAAAAAACCCCTTAAGCTTAAGAAGTCTGCTAGAAACTGTATCACTATCCCATAAAATTCCTGAATAAATGAAATTGATGGTCCATATTTATAAGGGATAAGTATCTTTTTCATTCTTGTTTTTATATCCTGACAAAGTGATAAATATAAAACTGGATCAGGCATGACTTAAAGCCTTGGTCAGCATTTCTGGCCATAGCACCTGGCTAAAGGGAGAGATTGTTTATTTATAGTTTATTATTTTATTCCTTACAGAGGGATTTTTGTACCAGTACTTCTCGAAGTGTAATGTGGGTACAAATTACCCAGGAATCTGAAAATGCAGACTCTGGTTCAGTAGGTCTGGGGTGGGGCCTTCGGCTCTGTATTTCTAACAAGGATTCAAGGGATGCCCAGGCGGCAGCCCATGGCCCACACTTTAAGAGGGAAAGCAGGACCTAAGGTTTCTTCCAAGGGACAGCTCTGCTCCGTAGGTATCTGTGCTCTATTCCCTGTTTTTCCCCAGGAGTCATTACTGAAAATGAGGTTTATTAAAAGACAATTTGGCAAGATTTCAGAAAAAAGTAAAGTTTACCTTTCCTGACCGAAAGCTCTCACTCCCAAACTGGGCCGCCTTTCAGATTTTAAGTCTCTCTCACTTAGCAATCTTTACCTTTCCTTTCAGAGGACGGTCAAGATCCCTCCTGCCTCCTGCCCCTTCACACATCGTAACACGCCTGCCTGCCTCACCCTCCTCTGCTCCTCTGCTTGGCTGGTAAACTGCTTTACAGGGTCCACACCACGGTCAGCTTACCTGTCCCATGGTCGTAATCATCCCCAGGAGCTGTCCAAGTCAGGTTAATGAGATTGCCCCCCAGGATGTTTGCCTTCAGGTCGGTGATTTTGCAAGGTGGGAAGAGATCAGGTATGGGGGCCTTTGGGATATCAGAGGCCACAAATGAACCTCCCGAGGTTGTTCTGCTAAAACATACTTGTTTGTCTTGGGAATCATTCTTATTAATTTCAGGTCTTGGTGGATTCCATTTTATTTCACCTGCATTAAATAATTACTCAAAATATGGTAAGCAACATCACCAAAGGTCACTTCCTCCCTCTGTTTTCTTGTTGAATCACCCTCTTCCTACTTTCCCCTTCCCCTTCTTTCCTCCCACACACAAAATTCATCTTAAATATTTGGTGACAAGACCCCAAATCAGAGGGAAAAAGGCTAAGAGAGAATCATGGTTCTTTATCTCACAGATATTTCCTGGATATTTAGTGGAATAACCTTTTGGAACATGTTCCTAATATTTGTCTGGAATTGTTTCTTTTCCCATCTTTTTGCCTATCCTGATCTTAACATTCCATAAGGTCCATTTAAATACTACCTCTGTTCTGAACTCAGACTGCCTCAGGAAATCTTTGCTGTACCGTGGGTTTCGTTATCTTTCCTATGTATTTGGTAATTAATCATCTGGACTTTCAAGGGTCGCCTCAGTTGTTATTCTATGCATATTTCTTTCACTTTCTCTTTATTCGTATTTTTTAAAATTATATTGCAGTTTTTCATGAAATTGTTTTATGTTAGGGGTTCCAAAATTTTATGCTTTTGAAAAACTCCTGATTTTCTCAATATATGCACGAGAACCTAGTTCTTGTAGCAATCTCAATTTCCTTCACGTTCTTGTTGAAAGCTTGTATAAAAGTAATCCTGGAATTCAAAAAATATTCTGGCTTGCTCAATCTGTGGGGTTCTCAGACTCTCTTTTTAATAAAAATATTCATTCCATAATACGCTAACTTGGCCTTGCTTAGAATTTGCTTTCTCATAAACTCTACATCTGTAACCCGCAAGATTTTTATCTGTAAACACAGATTAATATTCATAGCCATTAATCTGATCTTGGGCAAGGATGATATAGGTGCTTTGGAAGGTTCATGGGTTAGTATTGAATTCCCCAATAGAGACTGCCTCTCTTGGTATTATGGCTGATCAAGTGACAGAGGGAAGAACATGGTTTTTTAGTGCTAGGCCAGGCACTATCACTATTAGTTATATGGACCAATAACCTCTCTAGCCTCTGTTTCCCCATCTGTAAAAAGGGACATTTAGGAGAATGAAGTGTACTACTAAAGTAAAGCACTGTGATAAAGGTACACATAGCTACTAAACCAATCCCCTCCTGCCTTCTTCCCCTAACTCAAAAAGCAATAGTAGTGTCTCTTAAAGCATTTTTTTCCTATGGTCACCTTTGCATGAGGGGACAGCGCATGTCTCAGAATCCTGCCTTTACTAAGCACACACTCAAGTAAAGAAGATAGTGGGAAGCTTCTTGAAGGAGCTCTTCTTACTGCACACCAACATCTGGAAAAGTCCTGCCCAGAACAGGGTGGAGACTGATGGAAAACAAGTGCTGGAACTCACCAGGATCCAGACTTGATCTCAATTCCTGCTCTAGTCCAGGGCAAGTGTTTGTAACCAGGAGTGGTATGGGACTGTCTGTTTCATGGACATAATGTTCCCATCTGCCTGCAGTTGAAAACCACTAGATAGAACACAGCTTTTAATTACCTCAGTTCAAAGCCCAGCCCTCTACCAAATAAAGGATGTGGGCTCAGTGTGCTGACCAGAATTAGGTTCATCTACTGTTCTCCCTGGTCTGAGCAGGAGGAGCCAAGAGGAAAGCAAGACAGTGGACTTATAACAGTGATAATGATGTAGATAACAAGCCCCAAACTGTTATGTTTTTATTCAGTGGAAATTCTTCATTAGAATGAATTAGAAATGCTTTAGTGGAAAGATCTTCATTAAAAAATGTTTTAAAAAGAATAATAAAACATTTATTGCACACTATTTACCAGCAACAGCTTATTAGATGTATTTACTTGCTCATTCCTCATGACCATCCTATGAGGTAGTTACCATTATTATTCTTATTTTACCATTGAGGAAAGCGAAGTACAAAGAGATTACCCAAAATACATTATCTGGTAGAGGGCTGAGCTTTGAACTGAGGTAGTCAAAAGCTGCGTTCTATCTAGTGATTTTCAACTGGGAGCTATTTTGCCCACCTAGGGGACAGTGGATGACGTATAGAGACATTTTTGATTGCCATGACCGAGGAATTGCTATTGACATCTAGTGGGTAGAGGACAGGGGTGCTACTAAACAGCCCACAATTGCAGAGGGTAGTCCTCCACAACAAAGGATTGTCTAGATTAAAATGTTAATAATACCATGATTGAGAAACTCTGATTGAATCATGCACCATTCTGCCCCACAGAATGGTTTAATGGTTTAATGGCTTAATGGTTTAATGGCTTAATGGTTTCCTCTTGATCACAAGCCTTTTACTCAAGCCAGGTGTGTTATTACAGGTTACTTACCATTCTCAATCCAGCCAGGTATGTACATGGCTCCACTCTGCTGGGGTATCACTGTCCGTCTGGCTGCGTCAGTTCCTCCCAGAGCCCACACTTTTACACTGTATCTACCATTTGTATCATAAGCTGTAAAATACCTTGAGTAGGTACCATCATGCTTAGTAGCATCAGCACCTTGATAAGGAAATGAAGGAATTAATGAATATCCCAAAGGTAACTGGGCATTTGTATACTTCCAACTCGTATGTGGGTTAAAAATTTTCAAAGTGAAGAGAAATCCATCAATATCTTCAAGAGATCTTAAGATTTGAGTATGTTAAGGATGAGGCCTATTTATTCTTTTACCACTGTGTGTGTGTACATGTGTGTGTGTGTGTGTGTGTGTGTGTGTGTCTGTGTGTAGTTTTATGTGTACATCTTGTCTTCTTGAATTGTCTTTCTTTTTGAAATCTGAGATCATGTCGGGTTTTTGTTACACCTAACATAGCACAAGGTAACTACTCAATATGTATCTATTGAACTGAATTGAATTGTTGTGTATGACTAAGGAGGAAAAAATATATGATTATTTAATAAAAGTTATGACTTCTCAGGGTAGATTTGGGTAGGAAATTCATTTATAGAATTTATTCTAATAAGATTAGTTGCATCATAGACATGTTCTTTCTAAAAAGAAATGCAGAGTCTCTTTTCTCTCTCGTCATAGACTTCTTAAATACAAGAATGGACATATTTTCACTTCAGAGGCAAGTTAATACAGAGCCTGTATAGATATAGGAATCATATAAAATTGTACTCAAATGCATCTCTGCTGCTTTTTAAATGTGAAAGCCTCAGTTTCTTCACCTGTAATGTGGGATAATAATATCTTGAAAGTGTGTGGTGAAGATAAAAACAAAGATACATGTATATACATCTCTTTGTATTTATGTCGTTGTATATATATACACACATATATGTATATATAAGTATATATAACCACCTAACACAAAATAGCTATTAATTTTCCTCCTTCCCTTTTTGGGGGGTGTGGAATACCTTCTGACAATCCCCTAGAGGCTCTGTGCCTATTGAGGTTGAGCCTCTAATGCATTTTGAGCTTTGCAGAAGCCTTCTTTACCAACATTTTGAAATATACGAATTGGGGGAAATGGAGAATACTCCCAACCAGCCCCCCAGTGCTGGGCTCCCTGCTTCTAACTGCCCTCACCAGACCATGCCCTTTTGCTGTTCTCTGGTTGCTTCTTAAAAAAGAAAGATATATGTTCCAATTTCTTGGATGACTACCTGCTCCATTGTCCAATAATTCCAAGGTAACTGTATTTCCATCTGCAGATTCGATCAGGGCTGTGACCCTGGCCCTGATAATTGGTGAGGTTCCTTGGCGAATATTTGCATAAACTATCATGGGGCTGGGGAATTTGCCTGTGTCCTTGTTAATTTTGGAGGTCACTGTAATTGGAGGCAGGGTGGCACTTGATGCACGGGAGGTGACAGTCAGAGTCAGGGTTTGTGAACTTGCTTGCAGACTGTATTTCCAAGTACCAACCTGATCAAAACAAGTGGAGACACTTCCAGTTAATAATATTAGGTGACACAGACCTGACTTCAATGTCACATATAGGAAAAGCTTATCTGATACAAGCATGTTGCAAGAATATATAAGAGGATTTGGGCATTTTTGATACTCTGTCAGCCAAGGAGACTTTCAGTGTGTTTGGACCAACTATATGGTTCCCATTGTCAAGAAAATCCTACTCAGGGGGAAAATGATTTCTGAAAGCTGTGTCCTTATCGTCAAGAAATTTTAACATTTGAATATGTTAAGAAATGAGGCCTACTTCTTTTACCACTATGTATGTATGTATATGTGTGTGTGTATGTGTACAGTTTTATGTGTATATCTTGTCTTCTTAAATTGTTGTCTTTCTTTTTGAAATCTGAGATCATATTGGATCTCTGTTACACCCAACATAGCACAGGGTAACTACTCAATATGTATCTATTGAACTGAATTGGATTGTTGTATGTGACTACAGAGAAAAAAATATTATATGATTATTTAATAAAACTTATGACCTCTCCTCAGGGTAGATTTAGGTAAATCATTTACACAATTCATTCTAATAAGGTTACTTACACCATAGTAAGCAGACATGTTCTTTCTAAAAAGCCTTGGTTTTTCAAGAGATGGATTCCTGAGGTAGAGGAAATAGTTTTCATCATCCTGAAGCTTTAAGGATCATTTTGCATCTTGATTGTGATGTAGTTTGAAGGTTCTCCCGTTAGTACCTGGACAAAATATCACCTATTTCCTTTCTCTTGACTTGCTGGCCTACTGAGTGCTTTTGATTGGATGGAGATTTTTCCTGTTCTCTCTTTGATTCAATACTGACTCTCCTTTTAGCAACCATCAGCATTTTAAAAGCTACAATTACTCTGTAAAAACTTTTTATTATCAAATTGTGAGAAGGAAAAAAGCTGACTTCATACCTTGGCGGTGCCTGGGATTTGGAGGTAGGACATTTTGGTTTTTGTATCCACTAAAAAGCCATCTTGTTTCTTTCCTCTGGGATCCCAGAGAAGGATTTTGGGAGATTGTTTTGTCCAGGTGACAAGAAACAATGTGTCGTTTCCCACAGTGCTGTCCACAATCACTGTGCCATTCATCCACTGACTGT
Organism: Lepilemur ruficaudatus; assembly: GCA_963574885.1. Lineage (NCBI taxonomy): Eukaryota > Metazoa > Chordata > Mammalia > Primates > Lepilemuridae > Lepilemur > Lepilemur ruficaudatus. The sequence continues at coordinate 4,499 of CAUYRT010058146.1, read as the reverse complement.
TCTTAAGGGTTGATCCCTTACTCTCAAGCTGGAAAGAAAAACAACTCTTTACTTTCTGGAGAACACAGCTCCCAACACATGGTCTTTTCCATTCTGCCCCTGACTCTCAAATGCCCCATTAAAAAGCTTTCTGTGATGCCTGCATCCTTGATTTGGTGTTTAGGACCCATTATGGTCCAGTTCCAAATTACCTTTCCAGCCTTAGCTTCCACAGTTTGCCTTCCTCCACCCAAATAAGACCACTTCTCCAAACTATCCTTCAAAATTTCTGACTTTATGACTTTGTAATACCCTCTGCTTTTCCTGGAAGTCTTTGCATTTATTTCCTCTATTTATCTAAGCTTTCTTTCTTTCTTTTTTTTTTTTTTTTTGATACAGAGTCTCACTCCGTTGCCCAGGCTGTAGAGTGCCGCGGCTTCAGCCTAGCTCACAGCAACCTCAAACTCCTGGGCTCAAGCAATCCTTCTGCCTCAGCCTCCCGAGTAGCTGGGACTACAGGCATGTGCCACCATGCCTGGCTAATTTTTTTTACATATATATTTTTTAGTTGGCCAATTAATTTCTTTCTATTTTTACAGTAGAGACGGGGTCTCGCTCTTGCTCAGGCTGGTCTTGAACTCCTGACCTTGAGCTATCCACCCGCCTCGGCCTCCCAGAGTGCTAGGATTACAGGCGTGAGCCACCGTGCCCGGGCTAAGCTTTCTATTAATAAGTCTTCTCCATTTGTCTACGCCTTACTCATCCTTCAAAATTCAGTTCAAATATCAATTTCTCCGTAAAGCTTTCTCCGATGTTCATCTCCCTCATCAGTTGTAAATAATCTCTCCCTCTTGTTAACTCCTGTAGGATTTCGTTTCTGTCAGTCCTTTGGTGTTCCTCACATTGTGCTTTACCTTGTGCTTACTGGTGTACACAGCGAGTCTCATTTACCAGACTGTACGCCCTCAAGGGGACTGACTGTGATTCAGTTTCCACCCACATGTGGATTGTTTGAGTGACCTGATTTCTAGGTCAAGTATTATTGCAGTCCCTGTGTAGATAAATGAAACAAGCTGATAGCAAGGCCGGTGTGTTGTCTGGAGTAGAATGAAGGAGCTGCCAAGCAGGGACTGAGCGGGGGAAGGGTTGACAAGGCTGTTGTGGAAAACGTGAGTTTGAGGATTATCTCCCAGAGAGTTATTAATTGTCCCTAAGTTGGCACCTGTTAAAAGATAGAGTGGCCTGGTCATGGAGCCAGATTTTCTAGTTTCACAGGTAGATTATGATCTTGGGTGTGGAGAAAGTGAAGGGCTAGAAGATCTGGTTCTTGCGGCAGGTTGGTAAATGAGTCCTGTTCATTTCTCCCTCTCTCTTCCTGTTGGGTTCTTAAATATAAACATAATGAGCAGACATTGCCCGACTGTGAACTTATCCTATTACGAGTTTAATTGCTTTTCTAAGACACATTTCTCTCTTTTCCAAACCAGGTCCTTGAGTTTAATTTTCTAAATCTGAACTAGGATAACCTAGACAGATAAGAACTTCTGTTTTCTGATTGCATAAATGCTACACTGGTAGACCATAAAGCTATTTTTTTGAAATCTGTCATTGTTAGGGTTTTGACATTTACAGTATTATTTTACCTTTATCCAAACTGTCATAATAAAAGTTACAATTCACACTGGTGTGAATGCTGATTGTTTATTTATTCTAGTTTAAAATTTCATGTAATTTCCGTAACTACTAGAAAAGAGCATTTTAAAATACATTTGTCCTTTTCCTTTTTTTAATAGTTCCAATTCTTTTGAAAGGCAATTTGGTTTTCTCCAAATGGGCCTATGGAGGTTTTCTGTTTCATGCCTGGTGGAGAAACTAAGAGGTGAAGTTTCTTGCCCACGGTCACAGAGTTAGTGGCAGACCCAGGACCAAAATGGAGGGGTCTGGACTGACACCAACAGCTTTCCAAGTACTAAGCACTTCCTATCCATTATATGAAAATCTTGAGAAATATCAGGGATTTGAGGTAATGGAAAAATAGAGCAAGTAATCCCTGAACACTTGCTCCAGAAAATTTGTAACTGAGATGATCTCTGAAGAAAATTCTGAGCCAATTATATTGCTATGGGTGCTTCTTAACAGATGTTAAAAAAAGAATTCTTGGACCCATTACAGTTTACGTTGCTGGTTTCTGTAAGGAAATCACTTAGTATTGTTTCCAAACATGTAAACACTAATTGCCTTGTTTAAATGAGTAGTGTTGCATTTTAGAAATAATGTTTAATATCAAGCTGAACCTTCTATTTTAATTCACTACTAGAAGAATGTAAAACTTAAAACTTTTAACCATTAGAGTCTCCATCTTGGCTATGATTATGTATAAACCTGAAAAACCAAAAAGTAAGAACTCCAACCTGGATGGAGCGCTGGGAGGGAGCTCCATTTCCTGATGCAAGGGCCCCAAAAGCATCAATGAGGCCATTGTTCTGAACTTGATCTGAAGCATATGTCTGTAAACCTCCTAAAATGCAATTACATTAGCAGAAATTATTTCCCAGAAAGCAAGTATTTGCAACATTTTAGCTGTTGTTAAAATAGGAGAATACACAAAATAAATATTCTATTGTGTTATTATGATTAATATTTTAGAGACAAGGTCTTGCTCTGTCAGCCAGGCTGGAGGGCAGTAGCATAATTACAGCTCACAGCAACCTTGAGCTCCTAGCCTCAAGGGATCCTCCTGCCTCAGCCTCCAAAGTGCTGGGATTACAGGTGTGAGCTACCGCACATAGCCCCATTGAGTTATTAAAGGATAAATAGATCAACATCAAATAGGTGCCCAGATTAACTCAGAAGTTGATACTAATTTTCTAATCCTAGTAAATAATAGCTTCAGCAACATCTCAGTCATCTGGCTACTTCAACTATCTGCAAAGCAGCCATGAATCTCTGACAAGACATAACTGATACCATAAAATCTACACTTTAAAAGTCATGCAGTTTCATATGAGAGAGTCTATTAAGCCTTATGCCAAGTCTGTTGATTTACTCTTATTGGAAACATAATTCTAATAAACTTGGCTTTAGAGTGTTCTTCTGAATCAGGAAAAATGCATAGTGATAATAGCAAGAAATAACAATGGACAAAGGGACAGTTATAGAATGGTATAATATGTTGTAAAAATAAGATTATACACCAGGTCTGGCAGTCTTGGGCTATTAGAATAGGTGTAACTAGGATAGTTGATATGAAAGCACTTTTAAACTATTAAAATGCCATCCAAAGTTAAGGAAAGATTACAGCCCCTTATCTGGGTAAGTACATCTCTCCCCAGCTGCTCTAAGTATTGGCTGCTAATGGTTTACAGCTGCCTCCTTTTCCAAAGAATGGTCTTACCAGTAAGGGCCACGCTACCTAGAGAAATAACATGCCCCTCACCTCTGCCTTGCCCTGACTGTCCACAGCCAATGATTGATGGTACAAAAGACCAGCTCTCCTGCTTCAAGGTGGGACCAAGTCTGTGATGCATTTCCCACTCCAGAGTCCCCTATGGACTCAGCTAGACTCTGACTAGGTCCACCTGTGTGCTTAGCTCCTTCCCTTGCCCTGTTTTTGCCTCCTTCCTTTTCTCCTGAGAGCTCTCCCTCCATAAATCACAGGCATCCAAATCCCTGTCTCAGGCTCTGCTTCTAGGAAACCCAGCTAGGTAGTATTAGGATCAAACAGTTCTGTGATTTTAGCTACATCAGAAGGCAACTCAGCATAAATAATTGATACCCATAACATTGCCCCTAAGTAAAAAAAAAAAAAGAAAAAGAAAAAGAAGAAAATGTGGTCGTCCACTCTGCTAAAAAAGCCAGGGAAATATGGATCTATTTTAACCATCTGTCTGTGTATGGGAAATAAACCTATAGTACATTAATGTTTTATGGAGAAACTGCATTGCATTCTATTTTTGGAATGACCTTCTTCATTGTTCACCAGGCCCTTTGTATCATGATATGATGTACTTAGTGGCTTGTCTGTCTCCCCTGGATCTCTTGGCCAGCTGCCAACTAGAAATGAGTGGTTTCTGGTTAATTTATTAGATGAATAGTCCTTGTAAGGTGCCTGTGAAGAGGACCCGGAGTCCTCACTAAGGTGCTGTGCTGGTTCCACCTTCTCCAGACTGCACTGGTACTAGCTCCAAGGTCTTAAAACAAATGGGTGGAATCAGTTCTAATGGCCATTGGAGAGTAAGGGCAGCTAGTGGGCTAATAAGATTACCCCCATCTCTCGCCGGGTGCGGTGGATCACGCCTGTAATCCTAGCACTGTGGGAGGCTGAGGCGGGAGGATCCCTCATGGTCAGGAGTTCGAAACCAGCCTAAGCAAGAGCGAGCCCCCGTCTCTACTAAAAATAGAAAGAAATTAATTGGACAACTAAAAATATATAGAAAAAATTAGCTGGGCATGGTGGCACATGCCTGTAGTCCCAGCTACTTGGGAGGCTGAGGCAGAAGGATTGCTTGAGCCCAGGAGTT
>CAUYRT010058144.1:0-12147 GCA_963574885.1 Lepilemur ruficaudatus | reverse complement strand
CTCTGTTGTCTGGGCTAGAGTGCTGTGGCGTCAGCCTAGTTCACAGCAACCTCAAACTCCTGGGCTCAAGCTATCCTCCTTCCTCAGCCTCCCAAGTAGCTGGGACTACAGATACTCACTACCACACCTGGCTAATTTTTTGTTTCTATTTTAGTTGCCCAGCTAATTTTTCCTATTTTTAGTAGAGACAAGGTCTCGCTCTTGCTCAGGCTGGTCTCAAACTCCTGAGCTCAAGGGATCCTCTTGCCTCAGCCTCCCAGAGTGCTAGGATTGATTACAGGCATGGGCCACTGTACCCAGCCTATAAGTGGTATTTTAAATTACATTTTCTACTTGTTAGTTGCTGGGGTATAGAAATGTGTTGATTTTTTTGGCCGGGTATAGTGGCTCATGCCGATAATCCTAGTACTCTGGGAGGCCGAGGCGGGAGGATGGTTTGAGCTCAGGAGTTCGAGACCAACCTGAGCAAGAGCGAGATCCCGTCTCTACTAAAAAAAATAGAAAGAAATTAGCTGGACAACTAAAAAAATACATATATATATATATACATATATATATATAAAATATTAGCTGGACATGGTGGCAGATACCTGTAGTCCCAGCTACTTGGGAGGCTGAGGCAGGAGGATTGCTTGAGCCCAGGAGTTCGAGGTTACTGTGAGCTAGGCTGACGCCGCGACACTCTAGCCCAGGGAATAGAGTGAGACTCTGTCTCAAAAAAAAAAAAAATGTGTTGATTTTTATGAATAGTCTTATATCTAGCAATTTAGTTGAATTCTCATATTTTTATTTTAATTTGTAGATTCTCTTCAATTTTCTGCCTATAAATAATAACATCATCTACCATCGTTATATATTTTTAAATTTTTTTTCTTAATTCTCTGGCTAGGATTGCTAGTGTAATCCTGAATAGAAGTAGTGAGAGCTGGTATCTTGTCTTGTTTCTAATTTCAAAGGGAATGCTTTGAGCAGTTTATCATTAAATATGATTATTGCTTTACAACATGGATTGACATCTGGCCTAAGGCCTATTTTTGTAAATAAAGTTTTATTGGAACACAGCCACACTCATTCACTTACCTATATGGTGCATGACGGCATTCATGCTATAACAGCACATTTGAATAGTTGTGACAGAGACAATATGGTCCTCAAAGCTTAAAATATTTACTATGTGGTCCTTTATAGTAAATGTGTGCTAGCTCCTGCTCTATGGTGTTGATTGATTAATAATAAATTAAGGAGGTTAGGTAGGTTTTCACCCATCCCCTCCTCCCCCTCCCCCCTGTTTAATTTCCATTGAGTTATATTTCCCCTATGCACATGTGTGCTCATCAGTCACTTCCAATTTAATAGTGAGCACCTGCCTATCAGGTACAATGAACACTGTCTGGATGATGAGCACACTTAAAACCCTGACTCAAGCATTATAAAAGCGATCTATGTAACCAAAATAATTTGTACCCCCATAATACTTTGTAATAAAAATAAATAAATAAAGGAAGTTACCTTCTACTTTAGATCAAGAGGCTTTCTAAAATCATAAATAGTTACTGAATTTTATAAATATCTTTGGTACAACAATTGAAATGAGCATTTTCTGGTTTACTTTTTGTGTGGTAGATTACATTAAAAATCAATTAGTAGAGATGAAGTGTGAGTAGGAAGAAGGAAAAAAATTAAAAAATATTAAAAAAAATCAATTAGTAGTGAGCAATCCTTGTATTCCTGAAATAAACATCATCATAGTGGATAAAATTGGCTAAGAATTTAAGATGATTACAAGTGACGTTCATAAATAATACTGGCCTGATGTATAGCTTTGGCTGCAGCCCATATTTTGTATATAATTGCTTTCATTTTTATAGAGTTTTAAATATTCTTTATTTCTATCAATTTTTTATTTGACTCATGGATTATTTAAAAGTGTACTTTTTAGGAACATGTAAGGGAAGTTAATATTAAATTTTTTTTTTAAAAAAGTAAAAGTGTACTTTTGAATTTCTAAAGTTTTTTTTTTCCTTAAATGCTAACTCAGTTGAATTGTGGTTTGATCAGAACATGCTCTATATGTTACTCTGATATTTGTTGAGATTTGCTGTAGAGCCAAGTATATGATCAGTTTTTGTAAATATTCCATGTGAAAGAGTCCCTAGTAACTGACAAAAGACCAATGATCCAATAGAAAAATAGGCAAAGATTATGAAGTCTTTTCACAGAAAAGTAAAAATTATGCTTAAGCACCTCATTCATAAGAGAAACGCTGCATCAGTTTTACACTTAGATACTACTTTTTCACTTTTCAGATTTGCCAAAAAAAATGCAAAATGAAATGCTTAGTAGTACACTATTATTTTGAGGCTGTTGGGAAATGAGCAGTCTTTTAGATTCATTGCAATAGGAGTGGAGTATCCATGATTGCAACCTCTGTGGAGGGTATTTGGCAATATTTGTCAGAATTACAAATGTATATGTTCTTTAACAATTACATTCCTAGGAATTTATCTTGATGTTTTATTTTGCATGAAATGATGTTTGTTCAAAATAGAAAAAAAATCCAGATGTCCCAGACTTGTTTAATGGTATGTCCATACAATGCAGTACTACTGTAAACAATGAGGATGCTTTGTATGTTGGGAAAGATCCCAAACTATATATCGTTAAATGAAAAAATCAATTGTGTATTGCAGTGTGATGCTTTGTGCAAAAGAAAAGGCAGGTTATAATTATGTATACTTGTATTTGCTAGTTTTGAAATGAAGAAATATTAAAAATACGCACAAGAAACTAGTATTATCTTTTGGGGGAGTGAGGGAGCTGAGCAGATGAGGAACAAGGGTATGGGTATGTGTTTTAAGTTATTTTTGAGCTATAAGATCATACTAAATACTAAAAATTCCCAGTGGGATAGTGGGTTTGTCGGTTGTATTTTATAGCTATTTGGACATTGCTTTATGTACTTAAGCCTGTGTTATAAGGTATACTCCAGTTCAAAATTGTCCTATTCAGCTTAAAAGAATACTATCATGTAGTTTTAAAAAAAAATTCTAATGCTCTTTGTGTTAGTCTATGTTTTTCTTCTGACAGTAATATGTGTGTATTATATTTGGTATGTCCTTTCTGTCCTTTTAATTTCAAATTTTAAGCATATACTATATAATGGGCATTAAAAATCTAATCTGACATTTGTCTTTTAATTAAAAATTCATTCTTTTGTATGTATTTTTATGTATTTGGACATTTATCTTATTCTGTACTTTCTGTTCTGCTTTTTCAGTACTGTTTTTCTTTTTTCTCTTTTGGATTGAATGAATTATTGTATTTTTCCTTTCTACTTACCTAAATGTTATATTGTGTGTGCGTGTGTGTGTGTATAATTTTATATCCCTTTAATGGTCCCTCTTAATATTTTAATATGGATACTTAAAGCTTAAAATTAACATTTTAGTAGAGTTTAAAATACTTTAACATAGACTTTAATTGGCTACATCCCTTTACTTTTATTGATATAAACACAATGACTTTTTACAGTTGATATCGTCTTAAATTAGATGAAATGCAGTTTACCAACTCACAGCAGCCCAGTATATTAGGTACATTATTATCCTCATTTTGCAGATAAGAAAATTGAGTAACAGACTAGTTAAGTGATTCATACAAAGTCACGCAGAAAGTAAATGTTAGGGCAAAACTGATGATAATCCAGACAGTATTGACAATGTTTAATTTGGGGAGAGGAGTTAATTAGACAGTGATTATGTACAATGAGAGAAGTTGATCAGAATTAAACTTGACATTCTATCACTTTTAAAACATGTTACAGTTTCAGAGATGTTAAAATAAGTGCCTTTAAACAGTACTTGCCACACAGAAAGTATTAGCTCTTTTATTAGTCAGTTGTCCTTCCAGAGAGGGTATTATATTTGCTTCTCTGCTGGTGGCATTACCAGCCAAGGAACACTTGAAGTTAATTATTTTGACTTGGAGTTTCCTGGACCATGCTGATAGTACACAGTCAAACCCTAAACCCATTAGTTGGCAGTCTCTTGTAACGAATTCTCAGAGATCCATGCCACTCCACCCCCCAAACCAAAATCCAAGCTGAGCCAGCCTTTCAAGGATCCTGGTTTAAATTTGGAGGTATCAATTCTAACATCTTACTTGGTTGGACCAAGACTTTGTGTCCTGTTCTCCTAGAAGCCTTTGAAATCCAAAGTTCTGTGTTCATCCTTGGGGCAGATTGTCCTTTATGTTGCTCTGGGTTTTCATTCCCTGAAGATTTCTCTGATTTTCTTGCCAGCTGAGCTATGAATTTAAAAGAATGTTTGTTATATTTGTGATAACTTTTTAAGAAGAGTGCCTTTTGGGCAGTTGTGTCTGATATATTTTTTATTCTTGGAATATAAAATTCTGAAAACATAAGCTTTTAGCAATACCGCTTAAAATGACATCTCTGTGTCTTTGGTTTTTAGTGCTTTATGATCATGGATTATATTAAATAATAGTGTTGTGATTTATTTATTTTTTAACCACTATATGGGCCAAATAAATGACTTTTAATGTTTACTTTAATTCAAATCCCTCTGTTTGGGCACAGAGTATTTTAGAAGCCTACCAATAGGTAGTTTGAAGTCTCAAGTCAATTAGTTTTGACACTTAAAATATAATAATTCTAAAACATAACTTTTGAAGCTGTACTTCAGTGTTGTATTCCTGACTCCAACATCGAAATCTGTTTGGAGAGTTAGAATGAGATGACCAAATTTCACTGAGATTGATTGAAATGAAAAGAGAACTTCCTTGAAACCATTTCAAATTGCCCATATCAGTTGTAACTGCATTGAAAAAACATCCTTTCCATTTTCTTTTTTATTTTGACATAATAATTTTGTTTAGTAAAAGCAGATTATGAATAACAGATTTTATTACTTTTCTTCTTATTTAATAGATCAGATGAAAAGAAGAACATGAATTGGAAACAGCTTCCTAAAAAGCCATGCAAAAATCTACTTAGTACCTTAAAGAAATTGTATCCTCAACTATCTTCAGGTAAATATGAGGAAAAAGGAATATTATTAATGAAAGAATGTATATGACAAAATTCTTGTTAAATTTAAACATAATTTTGGTGTATACTTAAAAAGACTCATTACTTAACAGAATTCTAGTAATAAGTTAATATTGTTCATGATTTTTTGAGCATGTTTTCTGTGCCCTGCCTGCTTGAACCTCCATGCTAGTTTCTGTCAGTGATGTCTTTATGTAAATGGAGAGGAATTTCAAGAAGTCATGGGCTTTATTTTCGTTAATCTCAATTCATCAATCATTTAGATATTACTTTATATATTAATGCCATTCTCTGTATTTACTTCATCAGTTCACCGAAAAACTCAAGAAGGCTCAGCAATTGAGATGACTCCAATTGAAGCAGATTTCTCCTGGCAAAAGAAGATGACACAACTTGAGATGGAAATTCAAGAGGCATTTTTGCGCTTTATGGCATCTATTTTAAAAGGATATAGAACATATCTCAGACCAATCACAGAGGCTCCTTCAAATAAAGCCACAGCTGCTGATTCATTGTTTGACCGACAGGGTGAGAAGCATTGAAAATATAATTGCTTTATATTGAAGTGAAAAATATTTTCTATTTGATACTACTACTAAGAAATATTTAAGGAATTCATATTAAAATATAATTAACTTTCATGTATTTTTAACCTAGCTCTATGAATAGAAACATGTTGCTAGCATTTATCTTGCCTGTGTGTTTGTCTTGTGTCCATATTGCCTCTTCTTGCAAGGACACCAGTTTTATTGGATTAGGGCCCACCTTAATTACCTGTTTAATGACCCTGTCTCCAAATAGTTACATTCTGAGGAACGAGGGGTTAGGACTTTAACATATGAATTTTGGGGGGACATTCAGCCTGTTACAACATGTTTGGGAATAAATATTAAACAGTACAATTTGACAAGAGTGATGAGCTTTAGCAGTGTTATGGAAAATAAGGCTGAAAATAAGATTAGGGCTCAGATTGTGGGTAGTCTTAAATGCCAGACTATTAATTTTTCTAATGGGCAGTAGTGGGGCATTAATTCATTCATTCTCATTCTCTCTCTCTCTCTCTCTCTCCATTAAGTAAAAGGAATTTAGAAAGATGTTTACTGATTTTCTGAGGCTAGTACAAATACTAGTTACATTTTAATAAGTGTTGTGAAGGAAAGTATTGGTTACAGTGAGAGTGATAGCAAAGAATAACAATTAAGCTCGGACCTAAAAAAGGAATTAGGTAGGAGTTTGAGGTCAAGTTTTTATTAGGGATACTTTCACAAACAAAAAAATACAGAATAATATAATGTACCATCATATAGCCATCTACCCACTTCGTCACTTTTGTTTCATCTATCTTTGATTTACCCATTTTTTAAAAAGTATTTTAAACCAGATTCCAAAGAGGATATCATTTGTCCCATAAATTGTTATTTTTCCTTTAGAATTTCCTGGATGTTACTTTGTTTTGGCTTTTTGGCTGATTGTGCTCTTATGTTGTTATTTAACATTTCTTCTATCACCTTTATTTCTTATAAACTTGTGGGATCAAGAGCTGCACTGTCTAGTAGAAATACAATGTAAACCACATATGATTTTAAATTCCTTAGTAGCCACAATAAAAAAAAGTAGAAAGTAGAGGAAATTAATATTAACAATATGTTTTCTCTAATGTATTCAAAACAGTAGAATTTTGGATGTGATTAAATTTTAAAAGTTATTAATAAAGTTTTGCATTCTTTTTTCCACACTAAGTCTTTGAAATCTGGCATGTATATTATACTTAACAGCACATCTCAGTTTGGGTCTGTTACATTTCAAGTCCTGAATTGCCACATGTGGGTAGTGGTTACTGAATTAAACAGTGCAGATCTAGAGGCTTGATTAGATTCAGGTTCAGTTCTCTTGGCAAGGAGTACCAAAACAGACGGTGCTCACTACTACCTATTGCAATGTACTGAGAGGCACATACATGTCTGGCTGTCCCACTGAGCTCCTAGGTTAAAGTGTTATCGGCCTCATTCATTCATCCATTCATTATAGTTTCTCCATCAGCCTTTCACGTAATTGTTTTAGCAGCCTTTGCTGATCATTGCCTTTTCTGATTCATTAGAAGAAAAAAAACACTTTTTATTACTACTGTGGAGAATAATTTATTTCTATTTTATTTAAGCCTTTACTAATTAGTATCTCAAAGGGATAGGGATGGGGATGAGGACCACAGCATGTGGAACACCCGGAGGCATCAAAGAAAGAAAGGCTGGGGAGAAAAGCGTCTCAAAAACTATGCTTGAAAAGGGGGTGTTAGCCGTATTATGCAGGATCTTTTAGAATCAGTAATGGTTTCAGTCTTTATCCTAAGAGTAATTGAAAATCTGTGAAGGATATTTAAGTAGGCAATAGGATCAGATTTGCATTTTTAAAAAAATCACCCTGAGTGTTTAAAAAAACAAATCTTCATTGGCTTCTGTGCAGAGATTTCATTGGAGGCATTGAATTATGGATCTAATTAGGAGATTAATGTATTCGTCCAAGTGATCATTGGTGGTGCCCTGGATTCATTGGTGGTCGTGTGAATAGAAGAGTGACTTTTAGGAGGTAGACTGAAATAGATAGCTTGTTGATTGAATATGGGATTCACTGAGAGGGAGATGCCAATAGCACCTTTGAGATTTTTGTTGTTAAAAACCAAGTAAATGGCCATGCCCTTTATTGAGAAGTGAAACAGCAGAAAAAAAGGGAAAAGGATCTAATCATTTGTTAAGGAAAAGTTTTTTGTTTTTTTGTTTTAAGAAGGAAAAGAAAGACTGTGCTAAAGAGAAGTAGCTAATGTCCAGGAAGATTGGTACTGAGAACACTGGAAGGGGCTGGAATCCTGAGCTCATGTTGTGGGGCTACATGGGAGGAGGCACATGTAAAAGGACAGAGGAAGATTCATAGATTTTGTAGTGAGATGGTGTAGGGTGTAGGTAATTCCCATTTAATGTTCTTTCTTTTTTTTTTTTTTGTAATATAAAGTATGATCATTTGGGGATGGGGGCCACGGACATGGAGCGGGGGAGAGCATTTAAAAATTGGAAGTAGTTGTGAAAACATGTGTAGAGGGAAATTAAATTGATTCCAAAAATATAGTAAGGTTGCTGATCAGGGATGAAGGCATAAATGCTTCTGATCTGCCTCATTTTGGAACTTTTTTTTGCCCTTAACTTGTGTTCAGTCACCCTAATACACATCCGGAGAAAGCAGGCATTTCTCCAGGGCTGGGTTAGGCTAGGTGGGTTTGACCAAAAAGACAAAAGAGCAAAAGTGTTGAGAGTAAGAAAGTAATTGTAATGATTGTAAGCATGGACATGGAACCAATGTTAGATAGGGAGAGAGGTAAAGACAGGGAGGTGTAGGTGTAGGTAAAAGTAAAAGGGTCAATGGATTGGAGAATTCAATGAGCACCTCCCCCCCCCCCACACACACAAAACCAAAACCTAAATGCTTGGTAGAAGTACTGATAGGCAGGAGTAATGGGGCTGAGAATGATGTGAAAATTAGAGATTTACGAGGCACAGCTGTTTTGAATGCTAGCAAGGAAAATTCAGGGAGTATGACTATGTGTAGAAGTTGATGATTGAGGTATGATAGACCATAGGATCATTGAAAATCAAGGAATTAAGAACCAAAAGTGTTCTGTGGTTTGTGCATGTGCATGTGGAAGAATAATGATGGTAGGAATTGGAAAGGAGCAAACCTTGAATCAAGCTCCCTGGTCTTCAGTGAATGAAGAAGAGTGTCCCTGAAGTCAGTAGATGACCCTGATTAGCAGAGGAAAAGGTGGAATAGCCAGATATTTGAATCTTGTATAAGCAGAAATTTTTTCAAGACAATACTGAATGAAATGGTCTGGGGGCATTGCAGAGGAAGGACATTGACCCTTAGGAAGTTGACCAGAGGCTTTGTCAAGACAATACTGAATGAAATGGTCTGGGGGCATTGCAGAGGAAGGACATTGCCCCTTAGGAAGTTGACCAGAGGCTCAGAAGTATGCCCAGTATCAGAGTGAGCTGTAAGGCTAGAGGTTCCTCATAGGGAATCTAGATTTCAGTGGAAAGGTTAATGGTTTCAGGTTTTTTTTGTGATTGAATTATGCAAAAGGAGCTATATATGGTTACTACAGATAGAGCATTCCTAATCTGAAAATCTGAAATTCAAAATGCTCCAAAATCTGAAACTTTTTGAGTGTTGACATGATGCGATAAGTGGTAAATTCCACACGTAAGTACTTAACACGAACTCTGTTTCATGCATACAATTATTCAAAATATTGAATGAAATTACCTTCAGGCTATGTGTATAAGGTATATATGAAACATAAATGGATTTCCTATTTAGACTTGGGTCCCATCCCCAAGGTATCTCATTATATATATGCAAATATTTCAAAATCTGGAAAAAAATCTAATATCTGACACTTTGGTCCCAAGCATTTTGGATAAGGGATACTCAACCTGTAGAAGCTCCTATAAATATGAGTGTATATAAAGAGAATGTAATGTAGACAACCACAAGTTTAAAATAGTGTTTACTATTAATATAACATCTAATTCCACTTTAAAATTTGAATTTAATTGTAATTTTGTTTTCTTCAGGATTTTTAAAAAGCCGAGATCGTGCCTATACAAAATTCTATACCCTTTTATCCAAAACACAGATTTTTATTCGTTTCATTGAAGAATGTAGTTTTGTAAGTGATAAAGATACTGGATTTGCATTTTTTGATGACTGCATAGAAAAGGTAAGAGTTTGTCCTATATACCAATATTAAGAAAAACCAATGTTAAAAAAATGTTTGGCTTACCTGTACAATCATTGTTATTGTTAGCCAAAAGTGATCCCAGAAGACAATATAGGGGTGTTGTGTGTTTGTGTTATGGATTCTGGGCTTAATATAAGAATCTTTTTTTTTTTTTTTTGTAGTATCAAGTTTTTACACATATAGGTAATTTTTCTCTTTGATCCTTTGGTTTTATAGCTATTAAGTACTAAAAATATTTCATAGTTTAAGATTTAGATTTTTTTAATTTAAAAATTTGGTTTTATGGGTAGCAGACGTCCTGTGTTCTTTTATTTTAATGTCTTTCCAAATGCTTTTGCTAATATTTTTTTTGCCCCAATGGAGGATGTTTGGAAATATATTAAATTTTAAAGCTTTACCCTACTCATTATAAAGAAATTTGATTCTTGACAGTGATGGCTCAATTATATATTTTTTCTAATTTTTAATAGGGTTTTTTGCCAAGTAGATCTTGAAGCCAATTGTTTATATAAACCGTATATTATAGGAAATTTGAGATTGTATCCAAAAAAGGTAGAATATTATGACATTTTAATTTTTGTGGGCACCTAATGATTCATGTGCCTCAGAAGACTTGAATAATTTTCTCCCATTCTATCAGTGTGATCTAAAACTCTAGTGATACAATCATTAATAAAACTATTTAACATTTTTGAAAAATTTTTAAAATAAAATTGATACCTTGGTGTGGTGGCTCATGCCTGTAATCCTAACACTTTGGGAGGCCAAGGCAGGAGGATCACTTGAGGCCAGGAGTCTGAGACCAGCCTGGACAACACAGCAATACACTCTCTACAAAAAAAGAAAAAAAATTAGCCAAGCACGGTGGTATGTGCCTATAGTCCTAGCTACTCGAGAGGCTTAAGGCAGGAGGCTCACTTGAGCCCAGAAGTTGGAGATTACAGTGAGTTATGATCATACCACTACACTCCAGCCTGGACAACAGAATGAGACTCTATCTCTTAAAAAATAATTGATATTCCAATATCTTCCAGTTAGATGGGAAGCTTACATGATGTCATCCATGAATGCAGGGGTTTAATAATGAAATTTTTTATTTGAAAACCCAGATTCTCCTGTGATTGGCCATATTTTGTTTGTAAATAAGGTTTATTAAACAACTAATCAAAATATATTGTTTTTTATCCTAACAGCCACAAGTGAAATATACCCTATCCGAAGAGGATAGGATCTAAAAATACATTGTGACATGTTTTATATTTACTGGTATTAGAAAAGGATAGTTTTTTCTCAATCAGAATGTAAGATAAAAATCTCTATTAAATTCATAGTGGACATTTTCATTAAGAATCTCTTCTTTTTTTCTAGTTGTTTCCTGATAAAGGCACAGAGAAAACAGATAAGGTATTTTTTTCTTAAAGTCAAGTATTGAAATTTTAGAATTAGATTTTGTTTTTGTGTAAATTAATTGGAGAAAATAATTATTTTCAGGTTGATTTTGATTCAGCAGAAGATACCAAATTGATAGAACTGGATGATTCACAGAAAAGTGAGCACACTGTATTTATAATGCCACCAGAGCCACCTCCTGATGATGGAAAGGACCTGTCACCAAAGTACAGGTAGCAGAAATTTTTTTAAAAACTGTTTGGGCACAGTTTATAGTTTATTTTTTGATTTTTTTTGCAGTTATTAGCAGAAATGTACATTAGTTATTGTGGATGTCCTTTTCAATATTAATTTAGTGAACTAATAGAGATGATTATTTTATGGAAATTCCACAAGGTATTATAATTTAGAATTGGATGACCTTATTAGAAGGAAAGACAGTTGATTATCATTTACCTTAATGTTTAATTATATTTTAATCTTTAAAAATTTCAGTTGGAAGAAGAAAAAAATTACTTTTATGAAGTTCCCCTCTCCCTTTGGATATTTTCTTATTAACACAAAAACTGTGAAATTCTTATGAGTTAGTAAGATATCAGAGAAAACTTAAAAGTAGAGGGCCAGGAATCATTCTTTATTAAAATGAAGAATAGGATTTGGATGTGAATCTTTTTTTTTTTTTTTTTTTTTTTTTTATAAAGAGTCTCAATCTGTTTCCCGGGCTGTAGATTAACGTTGCATAACCCAAGATAACCCCAAACAAAAAATCCGGGGCAAACGTGGTTTACTTTTTCAAAAAAAAAAAAAAAAAAAAGAAAAAGATTGGAGTTGGCACTGGTGCTTGACGTGGTTGGCGGAAGGCAGGAGAAATGCCCCCACTTCAAGGTTAGCAGGAGCCCCA
>CAUYRT010058143.1:0-11289 GCA_963574885.1 Lepilemur ruficaudatus | reverse complement strand
TGGAACACTATGTATGTACTCTATGGACTACTTTGACAGAGTAGGTTTTTGAATGTAACAAGATAAGTCAACTTGAGTGGTAATATATTTTGGGAAATCAGCTCACTACAAATTGTGACTGTAAACATTGTACTGTAAATGTTTTGCAGTTTTCCCCCAATTAAAAAAAAAAAAAAGAAAGAAATGTGAAGGTTATAGGATATCAAGAAGTGGGGAGGGGAGCGGGATAATAAAAACCTACCTATCAGGTACAATAAACACAGTTTGAGTGTTGGGCACACTAAAATCCTTGACTTAAGCATTATAAAAGATATGAATGCAACAAAAACTTTTGTACCTCCTTAATATTTTAGAATTTATAAAAACAAAAAAATAAAAATTAAAAAAAGAAATCAATTTAATTTGATTAACTTATAAAGAAAATATTTGAGAAAATTTTACTTTTACATTAGACATATTAAGAGGAGTAGACTTATGAAACTTACTTGGTTTTCAGATATGGGTAACATCACATGATCTCTAACAACAGATTGATTAACAGGTATTGCTTCTGTGAATATTATCCTTGTAAGATTTTGTGAGAGGGATAACATTCAGCTGTATGCATTTGACTTATGTTAATTGATAATTTTATTTTGAATATGGTTACCGCTGAAATGTTTTCTACTAGCAATAACATACATGTGTAACTTAGCTTAATAATTCTTCTAAAGTGACTGTTGTGGTATCACTATATCACCTGTACTTCACTTATAAAGTATGTCAAATTTCAGGATTTATAACTTTTGTATAGGTTTCAAACTCAATAGTAAAAATTTTATAATGGCAACATCTTTTTTTAAAGTGTTTTTTTTTTTAAATTTCAAAATATTATGAGAGTACAAACATTTTGGTTACATGCAATGCCTTTGCCTGGTCCAAGCCAGGGCTAGAAGTGCCCTCCATACAGTGTGCTCCAGTCTCCATTTGTTGAGAGTTAACCTCCCGCAATTGGACTGACACCCAGTGAATATTATTACTACCATGTGAGCACCTTAGTATTGGTCAGTTAGTACCAATTTGATGCCCAAATCTTGACTTACAATGTTCCTGGCTAAGGGCAAATCATTTTTATGCCTTTTTGTATAAAAGAACTATATACTTTGAAGTTTAAAAAGCAGTCACCATTTTAAAGCTATGTAGGTCACTCTTTCCCTTAGTCAGCTGTACAAGATTTCATTCAAGACACAGAACACAAAGAAATATCTCAAACATATTAAACAAAAGTTACAGTAGAAAAATGTGTTATATTCCCTAAAATTATATTTAAGTTTATATTCTGTTTGCTCATTAATGTTTTTCGTTAAGATTTTGGTGCTTTCTCGGAAATTATTGTAAATTATCAGGATTTTTCATGTAAATGAGTATTAAATACCTCTAAAAATAGTGCAAACATTTTTTACTTATTTTAAAGCATTTCGTTGAACTCAAAGAACAAATTTGGAAAATGTAAATTGATAAAAACTGTAGTTAGATGGAAACTATTTGTCTGCTTTTAAATTTGTAATTATTCAATGCATATTTATTTTGTTTTCTGAATGCAATGTAGCATTATGATACGGGTTATGGAAAAAGTACAATATGCATGTTCTTGAAGATTTAAAAATGTCAACACAAAGGAAAAAACTGAGGCAAAATTCATATAAATAGTTTATTTGGGCCAAGTTTGAGGACTGCAACGTGGGAGCATAGATTCAAGTTACCCTGAATATATTCTCTGATTAGCAGAAGTTAGAAGTGGGTTATTGAGGGAAAAAAGAAGAGGCAGTTCCTACCTTGTTTACCAAGAATTTACATTAAAATAACATATGCTACTGATTGGCTATCCATTGTTCTTTGTATCACAAATTCTAAGAACATGAACAAAATGCCTTTAAGCAATTGCCCCCGATATACATGCATGGTCAAAACTGAGGTTCCAATCTCTTGTATCTCTGGACCTGATAAATTTTATATACTTCACATAACTCAAAATGTTCTGAACTCTTTTTCTTTTCTCATTTTTCCCTTTTAACAAAATCTTTCTCTTCTGAAAGCATTAATGATCAACATTTTAGATGTAAGTAAGTCTTTCTCTCAGATAATCTGTATCATCACTTAAGAATTTAGTGAGGTTGAATTGATTGGCAACACAAAGAAACAAAACAAGGATATCTCAGTCAGGTCATCTGCTTACAAAGGAGACATACCACGCATGTTGGATCATTTTTAAGCATCTAGCTATCATGGTTAGTATCTTTGTGGTTGACTTTAGTCATCTAGAAATATAAAGCATAATTAATTTAAGAATCAAAAATATGATGCAAATAAGAACTATTAACAAAACAATTTGAAATCAATATCTAAAAAGTGTCCTTATTGCCGGGCTCAGTGGCTCACGCCTGTAATCCTAGCACTCTGGGAGGCCGAGGCGGGAGGATTGCTCAAGGTCAGGAGTTCGAAACCAGCCTGAGCAAGAGCGAGACCCCATCTGTACTAAAAATAGAAAGAAATTAATTAGCCAACTAAAAATATATACAAAAAATTAGCCAAGCATGGTGGCACATGCCTGTAGTCCCAGCTACTTGGGAGGCTGAGGCAGAAGGATTACTTGGGCCCAGGAGTTTGAGGTTGCTGTGAGCTAGGCTGACACCACGGCACTCCCTCTAGCCTGGGAAACAGAGCGAGACTCTGTCTCAAAAAAATAAATTAAAAAAAAAAAAGTGTCCTTATTCCTGAAGGTAACCAAATAAATATTTCATTTACTTCTTGTCTTGGTCAAAAGAACAAGATGTTGAAGATCTCCAGTGATGAAGGTGTCCACTCAGGCAGGGCTTCCTGACAGGGTCCTTCGAATGTGGTTGGAAGGAATCTTTTATTGCACGGTGTTTTCCAATAAACACAATCATCAGTTTGGAGACCATGATCTTTGATGTCTTCATTCCTGGGAGGTGGCTGCTAAAAAAAATTCTTAATTAATATAAAATTTTATGGCCTTGGGGAAAATGAAGAAAATTATCTTTAAAGAGAGCTATTTGCTAGGCTGCTAAGTCCAGGTACTTGAGCCTTCCTCTTATTATTGCAAAGAAAAATTGCTGATGTTTTCCAAATGGGATAGAATGTAAGTTAAACAAATGGAAGAACTTGTGGCTAGGGAAGGTTAAAAGTTTCTGTAAGCTTGGCCAATTGATTTTTTATTATCCCATTTGTCTAGTCCACCAGACCACACTGAGGCTGGTATGCACAATAGAAATGCTGATCCATCCAATCTTAATCAGCTTTTACCAAAAAAATAAGATTTCAATAAACCTTTTGTAACCTCTTACAATTATTCCTATTCTCTTTCTTTACCCGTCTATATCCATTCCAGTTTATCTATCATTCTTTTTTTATCCCTTTAACTTAAAACAACCTTTATAAACCTCTAGACAAAATTACTTTTCCTTTAACAAAAACCACATTCCCATGACTTCTTTATAAGTATCTTTACCAAGAACACATTATTTCCTTATACCAAAATAAATAAAATCAGAGATCAAAAAGGAGACATTACAACTGACATTGCAAAAATTTAATGGATAATTATTAATAGAGACTACCACAAGCAACTATATGCCAATAAATTGGGAACCCTAGAAGAAATGGATAAATACCTAGACTTATCAAGACTGAGTCAGGAAGAAATCCAAAACCTGAACAGACTAATAACAAGTAACGAGACAGAAGCAGTAATAAAAAGTCTGCAATCAAAGAAAAGCCGAAGATGCTATGGCTTCCCTGCTGAATCCTACAAAACATTTAAAGAACAAATAATAATCCAACTCAAACTATTCCAAGAAATTGAGGAGAAGCCAATAGTCTTAAACTCATTCTATGAGGCCAGTATCACCATGATAACAAAACCAGACAAAGGCACAACAATAAAAGAAAACTACAGGCCAATATCTCTGATGAACATAGATGCAAAAGTCCTGAGCAAAATTCTATCAAACTCAATTCAACAACACCTTAAAAAGATTATTCAGCATACTCAGCATGATCAAGTGGAATTCATCCCAGGGATGCAAAGATGATTCAACATATGCAAATCAATCAATGTGATACATCATATTAACAAAACAAAAGACAAAAACCATATGATCATTTCAATTGATGCTAAAAAACACTGGACAAAATTCAATTCTTTTTTTATGTAAAAACTCTCAAAAAAACCCCTGTGTTTAGAAGAACATATCTCAAAGTAGTAAAAGACACATATGACATGCCCTCAGCTAATCTCATACTAATGGGGAAAAAATAAGCCTTTCCTGTAAGATATATAATAAGACAAAGATGCCCACTGTTACTCATCATGGTTCTGAAAGTTCTAGGTGTATCAATCACACAAGGAGAGAAGGAAAAACATCCACATTGGAATGGAGGTACACTTTCTCATTATCCGCTGCGGTCTCCCCATAAGGAACAGCAGCTCCTACTCTTCCCACCCACGAGACTGTTCAGACAACTCTGGAGAAAGCTCTGAGACAGACCATGGACAGCCCCCAGATCCCTTGTGGCCTAGAAGGGTCAAAGCGACCTCCGGGCTCAGTCTGAATTCAGTTGTATTTGAACCTACGTGTTTCAGACAAGGAATTATTGGATGTGACACTGTAGCCCTGAGGGACACAGTGACCAGATCAAGGACCCACAGCAAGCGAACGCAGACATGGGAGGGTTCGCCTAACTCACTGCCCTCTGCATCCGGACTCAGGTTCTTCCTGGCAGCCCATGGGCACTTGGACCCACAGGCTGAGGCAGCAGCAGTGGTTCAGTGCACGAGACGAGAGCTGAGGCTCTGGATTCCGACTGCCTGGGTTCAAATCCCGCTCTGCCGTCACTGTGCAGCCCCGAGCCAGCCATTTGGCCTCCAGGGGCCTCAGCTTCCTCATCTGCAAAATGGCCACCACGGCAGCTCTCACTCCCGAGGGTGGCGGGCGGTCTCGGCGGAGAATCTACACTCGGGTCCTATCGCACAGCACGACGACAGGGCGAGGACCGTGAGTACCCGCTGACGTCTCTGACCGCACCACGATGTCCAGGCTCAGCAGGGCCCTGAAACACGCCAGGGTGACAAACGCGACTCTCCTGAAGAGAGGTGAGGTGGGGAGAGGTGCCAGTGTTGAACCAGGGGCTGGACGTTGATAGGGTCTGACTCTTAGCATCTGGATTTCTGGAGATTTCACGACCCCACAGGCGTCCCTGCTGCACTGCAGGAACTCACGCTGGAACACACAACTGGAAAATAGGTCCGGGTTCATGTGAATCACTGTGTTGTGCAACCAGAGCTCCTCCTAAAAGTGCCTGGCAAACCGCCACCCGCTTCATGCAACCTTCTTCATGCCCCGCCCCATGACGGGCTCTCCCCAGCACGGGCTGGACCCTTTGCCTGCGATAGGCTCCTGCCTCTTCACTCCCCAGAGAAATTTTCAAGACCTTATCAATGTGGCTTTCACTACGGTGCTTTCCCTGACCACCCACCTAGGCCATTCCTGCCTCCCCTCCCTCGACCCCCTGTATGCTACTGGGCATGCGACTGCCCTCCACTGCCGCCTCGTCGCGGGGCACCACGACTGTGCGCTCAGGCCGAGGCCTCTCCCACCAGTGTGCGCCATCCACCTGTGACACGGAGCTGCTTGTGATCACTGGAAAATTCGGCATTGCTGCATCTTACATGTATTTCCCCCACGCGAGAACTGTCAAACTTCGTGTTCAGTAATTTACACTAAGTACTTTTCCCACTTTCCAAATATAAAAATTATTATACTGAAAAAAAATCCAAAAGGAAGATGTCAAAGTATCCTTCTTCACAGAAAATATAATCTTATATTTAAAGAAATGTAAAGACTCCATCAAAAAACTACTAGAACTGATACACAAATTCAGTAAAGTTACAGAATAAAAAATCAACATACAAAAATCAGTAGCATCTCTGTATGCCAACAGTGAACAATTTAAAAGAGAAACTAAAAAAAAAAGCTAAAGAGTAAAAAAAATAAAATAAACTAAAATAAAATAAAATATTTGTTGGATAACTTTAAAAAAATAAAAAAGAAAAAAGAAACTAAGAAAATAATCTTATTTACAATAGCTATAAATAAAGTAAAATACTTAGGAATAAACTTAACCAAAGAAGTAAAAGATCTGTGCAATGGAAACTATAAAACATTGATAGAAGAATTTGAAAAGTATGCAAAAAAATGGAAAATTATTCCATGCTTATGGTTTGGAAGAATGAATATTTTTAAAATGTCCATATAACCCAATATAATCTGCAGATACAATGCCTGATCAAAATACTAATGACATTCTTCACAGAAATGGAGAAAATAATCCTAAATTTTCTATAGCACAACAAAAGACTCAGAATATCTAAAGCCATACCAACTAAATATTAACACAACTAGATAAATCATGTTACCTGTCTCCAAATTATAATACACAGCTACAGTAATCAAAATGGTACTGTTGGGTTGACAATCTATTCTTGTTTTTTGCTGTGCTCTTGGCTTAATGACCAGACACACCAAAAGCAAGGCAAGCCGTAAATGAACTTTATTGTGGAAGAGATGGATAGGTTTATAGAGCAAGAGCAAGATAAATTTACCACAGAAGATGAATGGGCCCCCTGCCATAATAAGAGGCTATGGTTAAGATCTGGGGTCCTGTTTTACACTGTCTGGATTGGACCCACCTTGTGGTTCAAATGTCACCACTGAACCACTTTGATGGACAGTTAATGACATGATAATTAGCCTTAGGTTTCTCTAGGTCACTTTCTAGATCCCGTTGTGCCTGGGATACCTGGCCCTTGGGACTAGGGAATTCCCTGCATTCTTTTGCAGATTGGCAGGGCATTCCTGCTTCCCCCAGCTATGGCAATTGCTTAGGGAAGTATCAAGGTGGGGCAGCCCCAAGGTAGGGCACCTGTCTTTGTCTCTAGCAGAGCAGGCATCTCTCACTGTCTTCCTAACACTTCTATGATAGTGGACACATAGACAAGTTGAATAGAAGAGAGAATCCAGAAATAAATCTACCACATATATAGTGAACACATTTTTGACAAAGGTGCCAAGAATATACAGTGGGGAAAGGACAGTCTCTTCAATAATGCTGCTGGGAAAACCGGATATCCATGTACAGAAGAATGAAACTAGATCTTTATCTCTCACCATGTACAAAAACTCAAATCAAAATAAATTGAAGACTTAATTCTAACACCTGAAATTATAAAATAAAACTATTTAATACTAAAAAAAAATGTTGGGGAAATGCTCCATGACATTGGTCTGTACAATGATTGCTTAAATAATACTTTAAAAGCACAGTCAACAAAGCAAAAGGAGACAAATGGGATTATATTAAGCTATGAAGTTTCTTCACAGCAAAGCAAACAATCAACAGAGTCAAGAGACAACCCCCAGAATGGGAGAAAATATTTGCAAATGGCCCTTCTGACAAGGGGTTAATAACTACAATATATAAGGAGCTCAAACTACTCAATAGTAAAAAGAATATCAAATAATCTGATTAAAATATGGCAAAATATTTGAATAAACAGTTCTCAAAAGAAGACATACATATAGCCAACCACTATATGAAAAAATGTTCTGCATCATTTCTTATCAGAGAAATACAAATCAAAACTACAGTGAGATATCATCTCTCTCCAGTTAAAATGGCCTTTATCAAAAAGACACCAATAACAAATGCTGGTGAGGGTGTGGAGAAAGGGGAATCCTTGTACACTGTTGGTCAGAATGTAAATTAGTGCAAGCACTAGGAGAACAGTATGGAAGTTCCTCTAAAAACTAAAAAATAGAACTTTCATATGACCCAGCATTCCCACTGCCAGGCAAGTATGCACAGGAAAGGAAATCAATATATTGAAAAGATACCTGCACTCCCTGTTTATTGCAGCACTATTCACAAAAGCCTAAGATTTGGAATTATCACATGTGTCCATCAAAGATGAATGGATAAGAAATTTTGGTATATATACATAATGGAATATTATTCAGCCATAAAAAAACAATTAAATTCTGTCATTTGCAATATGGATGGAACTGGGGAATACCATGTTGAATAAAATAAGCCAAGCACATAAAGAAAAATGTTGCATGTTCTCACTCATATGTAGGAGCTAAACTTTAAAACAATTGATCTCATGGAAACAGACAATAGAATGATGGTTTCCAAAGGCTGAGAAGTGTAGCAGAGAGGGGGCATAAAGTTAGGATGGTTAATGTGTTAGATAGAAGGAACAATACTTGAGAGCACAACAAAGTGACCATGTTCAACAGTAAGTTATGGTACACTTTAACCAAAAGTGTGGAATTGGAATGTTCCTAACACACACACACAAAATGATAAATACTTGAGGTGATGGATACCACAATTACTCTTCTTTGATTACTACACATTGAATGTCTGTATCAAGACATCACATGTACTTATAAATATATACTATATTTTGTACTCATATTAAGATAAATTTTTTTGACAAGATAGTTAACTGAGAAAACCTCCCAGAAATAGGATTCAAAAGAGAACAAAGGAGAAAGTCCTGTTTTCTTTCAAAAAATATATTATAACCTGAATATCAGCTTTTCATTAAGATGACTTCTGACCATACAACTTCTTAAATAAAAATATTTTCAAATCTCTATTATTATATTTCAGCCAGGACAAACAGAAAATAGGTCTCACACTCAATTTTTGTGGTTTTCAAACCAGCTTTTTCCAATTGTGCATATAAATGAATTATTTTAGGCATTTCAAATCCCCCATTTTGGCCATTGCTGCTTATGACCATCCCACGCTATGTGGGTCCTTTTTTCTAGATATTTATAAGAGGACACCTTATAGTTGGTGTTTCTAAAGGAAATTGGCCCTTAAAAGAGCACTCATATATGGAAGCTTGATTTCCCACAATTTAGGAATTTTTCAGAAGTGCCTAAGGCTGGACATGTGTTTTGGGTCAAAGTGTGCTACTTATGAGCATCACTCCTCAAGATGTTACCCGAGAGTCATGAATTTCTCTCTTACTTGTCTCAGAATCTCTGATCACCTTGCAGTTAGAGTGCTCAGGGTGCTGGGTAACTACCTGTTATTTCACCTTTCAGCTGAGCTGAAAGTCCATGTAGGTGTTCTTTTTCCAAAGAGGCTCTATCAGACCATTATGCGTCATAGACAAACGTTCACACACCTGTGCAAAGTCTCTAGTTGCCTAGAGCACCCGAATGGTTCTGAGGGAGCAACTGTCTCTTCTGTGTGGGGTGAGAGACCTTACCCTCATGCATTTTTCAGGAATTGGTAAGAAGTGAAAAGTCAGTATCAAGCAACTGCAATTTTAAGAGCATACTATGTAATTTTAGATAAAAAGAAATTGTGAACTAAAAATCTTAAAGCTCACCTCCAACCTCCTAACTGAATGGACCCCCTCATGGCCAAAGAAATATCCTAAAACTAAATTGCCTGCCAAGAGGAGGGAGATCAGACTTACCTCTTCATGCCCCCCTCCCTTCTTGGGTATTTCCTTTGTAATCTATTAACAGGCCTAAGGATATGCAAGACAAACCTTCAGGCCTTCAATTTATACAACAAATCTATGTCCAGTGGCTTATCTCTGATAACAGCTCCTTATGTTGAAATATTCCAAGCCTTTAGACAAAGCTTCCTGTCTTTGTCCAACTACAAGTCAAAGAATCTTTAAACCCACCTTTAACCTGTAAGCTCCTGCTTCGAGATGTCCCACCTTTGTCTCCCACGTATTGATTTATGACTTTACTTGTAACCCCTATCTCCCTGAAATGTATAAAACCAAACTAACCTAGCCACACGAGATCTACTTGCTCAAGGCTTCTTGGGCATGGCTCCGGATCATGGTCGAGAATTTGGCTCAGAGTAAATCTCTTTAAAATTACTGTACAGAGTTTGGCTTTTTTTAAAATTATTATTATTTAGCAAAATGAAACCAACAGTGCTAAACTGTCATGAGGCAGTGATGGAAAAGGCAGAAGTCCTCTGCAGAACTTCTTGCTCAGTCACGACCCCGATCTCTTGCCTTGAAGCAGAGGTAAAGAAAGCAGTTCTCTGCAGACCTCTCTACCTAAGTCTCCATCCAGAAACAAAGAATGAAACCTTCACTCTTAAAGAGAGGGCTTGAAAAAGCAGCAAAAATAAAATCTAGACCTCAAGTGAAAGGAAAAGAGATGTTTGGATTCAGGAGGACTCACCTGTTTGCACTTAATGAAACCTCTGGAGTCTGAGAAACACAGTGGGTTTGTGCTATTCTGAGTTCTGAGTCTCAGAGAGAACGCTGGTTGAGTCAGGAAACTACTGGGAAGAAAAGAAAATCAAAATTCCTTTAAACATTGCCTGTGGGCATGATGCCATGGTGGGGCTGAAGGCCCATACTCATGTATCTCTAGGCCTGCTAAATTTTGTACACATCACATAACTCAGACTGCTCTGAGTTGTTTTTCTTTCCTCAATATATTTACCCAAGCCAATTAATTTTAAGAATAACAGTTTATTATTTTTTAGTGTACACTCCTTTACATCCCTTTTGATATTATGAAATATATGTGTGGTCTTCTTCCTTATTTTTTAATATATAGTTCCTAACATTCTTGAAATCTCTGAGTGGTAAGTGTGCCTTCTGTATGCTAATGAGATAACTAGTGGGTGGGGCTCCTGGAGAGCCTCAGGAGGGGGGCAGTTGTCAGATCCATTGACCACATGATTAAAGTAGAGGACACAGATGTACATTGTGGGGGGCGAAGGGCAGGCCTCTAACCCCCGCTAGGGAGAGGCAATGATATAAAATGTAACCAAAATATTTGTACCCTCACAATATCCTGAAATAATAAAAAAAAAAAGAAAAGAAAAAGAAAAGAAAGGGAATTCTGCCTGTCACCAGTCTTCTTTCCAGGGTGCTGGCCAATAATGTACAACCCAGAGAACTAATAACTGAATGGGACCCAAAGCAGTGGTTTCATTAATCTGGGAAATATCCCCGTAATCTCTAAAGGAGGACTCTCTGAGAAAAAAATAGA
This sequence comes from Lepilemur ruficaudatus, assembly GCA_963574885.1. Lineage (NCBI taxonomy): Eukaryota > Metazoa > Chordata > Mammalia > Primates > Lepilemuridae > Lepilemur > Lepilemur ruficaudatus. Next base: position 175 of record CAUYRT010058143.1, on the reverse strand, counting down.
AGACATGGCTTGAGACCTAAAGTTACACTGGGCTTTCCTACTTTCTCTCCTACCAAATGGAAGACCTTGAAGCTCGTGGAGCAGGTGAGATCTATCACCCCGGTGCAATGGCTGCCAGCCTAGCGGCATGAGGAATACACAGAGATATGCTGCATTCTCCACTAGGGGTGAGACA
>CAUYRT010058142.1:0-16978 GCA_963574885.1 Lepilemur ruficaudatus | reverse complement strand
AGTTACTATTTTTCCCTTTATGTTTAATAAGTACTTTTTAGGGCTGTATTTTGAGACTGTGTCACTATCCTTTGATGGTTAATTTTATGTCAACTTGACTGGGCTAAGGGATGCCCAGATAGCTCATAAAACATTATTTTTCGGTGTGTCTATGAGGGTGTATTCAAAGGAGATTAGCTTTTGAATCAGTAGGCTGCGTAAAACATGCCACCCTCACCAGTGTGGGCAGGTATCATCCAATCCATCCAGGGCTAGAATAGGACAAAAAGGCAGAGGAGGGGAGAATTCTCTCATTCTCTCTCATTTTGAGCTGGAGCATCCATCTTCTCCTGCCCTTGGTCCTGGTTCTTAGGCCTTTGGGACCCTGGGACTGCTTGCAGATTGCTGGATTTTTCAGCCTCCATAACCTAGTGGTGTGTGTGTGTGTGTGTAGATACAGATATATATCTCTGTATATCTCCTATTGGTTCAGTTTCTCTGGAGAACCCTGACTAATATATATTATTTTTCCTTGTTAAAGTTTATTTGCTAGTTTCAATATCCATTGAATAATTCTTGCCTGAATAAATTATTGTTATGATGGATGTCAAAAGGTGTTTTCCCTAATCTATTTATATTTATTAGTTTGCTGCAAGAAGGAGTTTTGTCTTCTTAATTATTTACTCATTTATTTATATCTGTGGGATTCATGGAGTCCTATTTCATTCCATAAATGATACATGGTTACTTCAATTTTTAATTTTTAATCCCAAAATATCTCAGATTGGCATTGGGAGTCTTTTCAAGATGATTTCTGTGTCCTTTGACATCATTCTTTGATCCTTTCCTTTCTTTCTGGAATAGCTAGATGCTCAAGCCTCTTGCAGGTCCAGCCATAGAATTAGCCATTTCTCTGAAAGCCCTGATTCCTTTTAGTAGTGAATGATATTTAGAAGCCATGATCTGGGAACATGGTGTGATCATTGCCATAGGGGTGTCATTGTTTCTAAGTTCTAATAGCAGACACAGTGAAAAACACACACATATCCATATTTTATTTAGCTATCTAGCTATCATCTGGAACCATGAGTGATTTACATCGATACCTTCAATTTGAAACTAATCCCAAAAATCCCAAAGAGTACATTCTGTTTTTCTTCCTTTCCATATTTGCATTCCTTTCTCTGACAGTGAAAACCTTGTTCTGTTCTTCTCAGTGTATTTGCTAATTTGCTCAATTCCCCTATGTGCCCAATCTTCCAACTATCCTGGTTGCTACCTTAGTCAGCTGCCTCCTGACTTGGCCACCTCCTGACTCAGTGGCAGAAGCATTAAAGAAGTATGAGGCTCTGCTGTTAAGGGAGGTTATAGATTTTTCTTCACTTTTGAAAAGAAAGGATAGGACCATGTTGAGAGTGTAGGGACTGCGGTCACAGCCAGGGACTAGGTGCCCTGAGACCTAAGAAATGTACCCTCTTTAAAGCATTCCCTTTCTAAAAGAGACTAAAGAGGTATGGCAAGTAAATATAATGTTGATCTTGCATTGAATCTGGATTAAAAAAACTCTATGAAAGATATTGGTACAACTGACCAAATTTGAATACGAACTACATATTAGATAATGACATTGCGTCAATGTTAAACACCCTTTATCGTACTGCAGTTGCGTAAGAGAATGTCTCTGTTCTTGGGAAATACACATCGAAGTATTAATATTTAGGAGTAAATGGTTATGATATGCTGTATTTAGCCCTTATTCTGGAAGGGCTTAATTGAAATAATAATATGTGCATAAAATTTGAGTTTGAATACCTACTCTATCACCTAGCAGCTGGACAAACACAGGGACATTAAACAGCCTTTCTGTTCTCAATTTTCTCATGTGTGAAATGAAATAGACATGTTAATAATTCCTTACTCTATTGGCTATCTTAGGAGTTAATGAAAATGTCTACAAAATACATGACAAGGCCGAGGTGGGTGGATCCCTCAAGGTCAGGAGTTCGAAACCAGCCTGAGCAAGAGCGAGACCCTGTCTCTACTAAAAATAGAAACAAATTAATTGGCCAACTAAAAATATATAGAAAAAATTAGCCGGGCATGGTAGCGCATGCCTGTAGTCCCAGCTACTCGGGAGGCTGAGGCAGAAGGATTGCTTGAGCCCAGGAGTTTGAGGTTGCTGTGAGCTATGCTGACTCCATGGCACTCTAGCCTGGGCAACAGAGTGGGACTCTGTTTCAAAAAAAATAAATAAATAAAATAAAATGCATGACAGTGGCAGACACTGAATTGGTGCTCAGTAAATATTTGTCAAGTACATAAATGTGTGAATGCTATAGATAGATCTGTATTCCATGAGGATATGTAATAATAATGCCCATTTTTTGGAACCCCTGTTAACAGTGCTGAGAGGCATCTTCACAGCTATCGAACATGCACTCTCCCTTCTGGTTCGCAAATTCCTGAGGCCTGGCTTAGGTTACATTCTCATCCCACACTATCGCATCATTCTCATAGTCTAAAGGCGATGGCCAGTGAGGCTGGTGAAGGGACACACGAATGAGAGCTACCATTTGTAAGAGGAAGGGGGAATTTTCTCTCCAAAAGAAACAAGGGACTGAGCACACAAAATAATAAACGGCTACCACCACAATTCTCAAAGCAATGCTTGAGGAAGATATAATAACTCCCACTGACACGCAAGGAGAGGACATCCTAGAGGGATGGATAACGTGCCCAAGGTCAATCACATGCTTGCTAAGCAGCATAATGAGGTTCAAATCTTGCTCAGAGTGATTTTGCATCCCATGCTGTCAATGTCTGTGCTATTCTTGACCTGGTTAATATTATATTATTTACAGTTTTAGCTTTTATTACTTTTTATGGGTAGGGAATACTGTCACTTTACTACCTGCTGAGCTAAGGGCCTCTTTTGTGCTTTGAGCAGAATCCCTTAGCCTAGAGTCCTGTGGTTTCAGTGTGTCGATTTTTTTCCCCAGTTCACCACAATTGTACAGATTATCTGCTATATGCTGAATTAAATATTACTAAGCATTATATAAGCATGAAGATCAAGTGTGTACATTTTTAATGGTATCCACTAGCTTTATGATTTTATAGATTGAAATGATGTCTGGGCTACAGACTGCACAGGACTGTGCAGCCAGCGGTAGGTAGGCTGCTCCCTGCCCCACATCCCTTTGGCCCACCAACTTCTCTACCATCAAATGGTCCTCCTGGACAATTACCTTCATTTTTTCAAAAATCAGAATTAAGACATTTATTAGGTGTCAGTTGGTATTTAGGTGACAAAGATGAATGCTGTACAGTGTCTAGTTTGATGAAAACATAGTCTACTTGGGCTATTATTGCTCCCCTGCACCATCACAATTAGACTTGGCTTTTGGTTTCCCTGAGAACATGTCTCTGTCTCCCACTGCATTTTATCTCTTTTTTTGAGGATAGCGCTGGCACTAGTGTTGCTTATCATCCGGCATGCAGTGTCAGATGATGTCCTAATGTCACCTTCATTTGGTTTAGATATAAAAATATCTCAGCCTTCTTATATTATTTATTTACTCATTCATTTATTCCTTTGCACAGTTAGCTTCCATTTATTGAGAATTTACAAAATTCCCTGCATTAGCATTTACACTGAAAGCTAGAAGAGGGGCTGAGTAACGCACATCTCACTTTGTAATACGATAGATTAGTAGTTCTCGACTGGGGACAATTTTGGCTCCCGGGGAACAACTGGAAATGTCTGGAGGCATTTGATTGTTATGGCTAACGGGGTGCTCCTGGCATCTAGTGGGCAGAGGCCAGGGAGGCTGCTACAAATACTACACTGCACAGGACAATGCCCTTGCCCCCCAAAAGAATTATCTGGTCTAAAATGCAAATAGTGCAGAGGTCGAGAAACCTTGATACTAATTCTTATAACTCATGCAATTGGACATATTTCACACTTTAATCTCAAAAGTCACCTTAAGTCTCTCTAGAAACTGATAATATAGAATCAGGGATTCTCCCCACCTGGAAGCTGTGAAGCTTTGATTATTTTAGTTTCTCCTCACAGCACCTCTGAGAGACAGAGGACATTCCTGTTTTACTGATGAGGCAAACCTGGCTTGAAGAGGTTAAGTAACTGTCAGAAAAAGTGTTCACTTTTCCTCTTTCATAAAGTATAGCAGAGAGGTTATTGAGTTTTTACTGAAAGGCTTACTCTGGGCCGCTGGAGTCAGCGCTAGCGTTTTGGAGGAAATTCAAGTCCTCTCTCTATAGAGCTGTCAAGTCATGACTCGCCCTTAGAGGTGGGCCAAAAGTTCCCCTATAGTTTTTCAATTATGTGAGAACAACAGTTAAGGAGTTATTGATCTCCAGGGTGCATGCTGGCACACGAATATAAGCATTGGCCAAGAAACAAGACAACTGTGGTCACTGGTAATTTTTCCCACTTCCATGAGGCTTTGCACAAATCTGGCTGCTTTTGAACCTCTCTTCTTTGCAACTTTTTTTTTTTCATTGTCCTTATTGGGCTCCCAGCTCCCCTCCCTTCCTGGTCTCCTGGGCACTTAGATGACTCATTTGTCCTTTGTGATCTACGCTTATTTCTATATTGCTTTGTCAGGGTTTTTGCAGTTTCATTTGTGCTTATTATTATTATTATTTTTTGTATTTACAAACTGAAAGTTTCTTTCTGAGCCAAATACTAATAAATGCTATCGACCAACAAATATTCTATCACAAAATAGACTCATGCTCCACCCACTTCATGCTTTCACTTACTCTATTCCGAAATCATGCATTAAGTGGTGTGTACTGGGTATTGTGCAAAAGGGATATATAAATGAAACTATTAAACACTGGAAAATAAAAGATACCCACAGATATTGTGAGAATTAAATGAAATAACACAAGTAAGTCATGTGGCGTAGTGCTTCGCACCCAGAAACATGTGCTCTGTAAATACTAGAGATTATCATTACCATTCCTCCCAACACAAAGGAGAGTGCTATGAAAGTAGCAGGTGTTTTATTCAAGTTTGTTGTGTGATTGAAGGAATCTGTGCTGAGACCCCAAATGTGTGGCAAGATGCTGACAAGTACATTTGTACCCCCTAGCAAAGAGTTTGGCTGAGCAAACATTTATCTGGGTGCATCATCTACCAGCTGACTTGATTCTGGGAATATCTGACAGGGAAATACATTTTTACAAGTGAAGTAAGCCACTGGGCTGGCACGATGAGGAGGAGGAAGACTCAAACATACTTCTCAACTCCCAGTGTAAATGGCATTTGATCTTGTTGGAAATCTGTCAGCTACTCTTTAATGGGCTCAGATTCCATTGTAGGATTCCAGAGAGCAAGATTTACAGTATATTTTATCTGAAAACACCCTTGTAATAACAATAGCTCTAAATATATAGAGAGGGGTCAGGGAAGCCCAGTAAACAAGTATAAAATGTCAAAACCTGTAGTAAAAGCAGTAAATCATTAAATTTGGAAGAAAAAAATGGTTTATGTAAAACCCATTGGAGATGTGTTTACTCCAGGGCTTATCATGAGTGTGGAGGGTTGAAGGATGATAAAACATGAGATTCTAGCTCTACTTGACAGAAAGATCCCTGTGGTGGCATCACCCCATGCTGACCGCTGTGGGCCTGTCCTTTGCAAGAAGGATGCTAATTGCTAAGATGGCGCATTGCCATGAAAGGTCTGCACGTCCTATAAAATGGAGGTAGGTCATGGCCCCATCCAATGAATAGATGCTCAAGTCAAATGATAGACTCTTTGTGAAAATTCTATGACTCCTGAATTTATATATTGGGTTTGAGCTATTTCCCCAGTTTTAGACTTGTATTTCTAGTCTTGACTCAATATGACATGTCAAATGTGTTTAAAAACAAGATCTTCCATGCCAAACTTTGCTTTCCTTCAGTTTTTACATCTCCAGTTAAAGGCTCTTGTACAATCTCCCTTGCCAGAGGGTAGATTCTTTTCTCCGTTGCCTGGGACATTCATCTTTGGTTTCTATCCTGTTTCTTGGTCAACCTATAATACCTGGCACTAAAAAGGTTCTCTACTACTTGTTGAACAAATAAATGGACACACCTGGTATGTTATTATACTAAGTACTTCTACTTTAATGAGATTTCCTGACTCCATGGCTTGTTTTGCATTTGCACCGTTGCTTCGTCCCTTGAAGACATCATCACACCCCACCTTGATTATTGCAACAATCTCCTAACTGGTCTTCCCGTCTCTGCTAATGTCTCCTCACCTCTGCTTGTCCTCTCCTTCTGATTAATTATACACCTAATACCAATATATTCATGTCCCTCCTTTGCTCAAAGACTCCAATGGCCATTCATTGCCTATAAGAGTACACCAGGACTCTCATTGTGCATACATAATCTAGGCTGTATATGGAAAGTAAGACTGACTTGGGCTCAAATCCTTGTTCTCTCATTCTTCCTCCCTGCAATTCCTGTAACCCAGCTTTGTTGGTCTTCTTATTTCCCATATGCAACTCCAGTTCAGCCTATTTTACATCTGTCAACCTTTGTAAATACTCCCGTCTCTACTTAAAATTTTCTTCCTTTTCATTTCCATTTAACAAATGCTTACTCACCTTCTAAGACTCACCTGGGATATCTCTCCTGAATCAGCTAGTAGATTAGTAACCCTTTACTTTGGTTTATGAGAAAATTTTATTTACATCTTGATGAAAGAACTTACTATTCATTTGTTTTTCCCACACTACGTTAAGTCTTTAATATATATGTTTCTATTATTTACCAAATGATTTGACCTCAGACAAATTACCTAATAACCTCTCCGTGTCTCAGTTTCCTCATTTGTAAAATGAGGATAATAGTAGCAAATATGTCTCAGGATATTGCAAGATTTAAATGCATTAATGCATATATTATGCTTAGAAGCTTAGAAGAGTGCATAGTAAGCACTCAGTAAATGTTATCTATTTTTGTTATTTTATTTAATCCTCACAACTCTCTAAAGCAGGTATTATTATCCTTATTTTACAAATGCAGATACTAAAGTCCAGAAAGATTATAAATCTTGATCAAAGATGGCAGGTGGAAGAACTGAGGTTTGAAGCTGAGTCTGTAAGACTCTGGAAACCTGAGCTCCCACCAGCATGCAGTGCTGCCCCTGTATGGTGTAGTTGGATTAGAGCTATTTATTTGAATGTCTGTCTCCCTTACTGGACTGGACACTTAGGCAGCACCTGCTTGTGAAACATTAGTATCTTACACAACACTCAGTGCTCAGGAAGTGCATACTGAGTAAATGTATGAATAAACATGATTAGTATGCATTTGAGCATTGGGATTGTCCATTGAAGGTCAGTCCTGAAAGCACATTCCCAACAGGAGTACAGTAGAGTTTTCCAGCTCTACCACGCACATCCTAAGTAAGAGTTGGGCCACAAGGGAGCAATGCAGGAGTGTGGAACTATGCATGTCTTGAGTCCTTCTTCCCCTTCCCCTGTTCCCCTGGTAGCTGCTTCCAGCATTAGCAAGGAGGAATTGCATATGTCACCTATGTGATTTTTAGTCCAAAACTCTAGAGTGCAAAAAATGTCACATTATTTTATTTCTTCTGAATCAATTTTATTCTACTCTTATCCCCTTGTCACCTGGCTGGTGAGAAATTCAATCTCAGTCTTTACTGGGATTCCCTTTCCTTCTCTGTGGGATCTAAAATATACTTAGGTTTACAAGTTGAGAACAGGGGGAAGCCAGGATCCTTTTTCTGGGTTGTTATTTATCGTTGCTGTTTCTCTTCATATTAATATTTTCAGCTATTGCTGTTGAGAGTGAGGACCACTCAGAGAGACCTTGCTTAGTGGCCAGCTCTGTTGTCCATACACTTGCAAGAAGAGATATCTGCTTTCATCCTTCTGGACCAGCCTTTTCAATCATTCTAACACGTCTTCCCTGAGGGCTATGATAGTGTCATGGAAATCCTCATCCCCATCCCAACTGTTATATGCTCTCTAACCTTCCCACTGATCCGGAAGCTTCCTTGCATTCTACCAAAGCACCTCCTTTCTCCATCCTCTCCTAGCTGGTCCAGGATCACTCAGCACAACCTCCCTCTGATGGGTTTTAGGAAACCACTACTGGAATTCTCTTCTTTGGAATGGCAGAGAGAGATGCTAATATTGGCTAGTAGTTTACTTTGTAACGGGCCTTTTTTACAGGTGCATGTGTTGCTATGGACAGCACAGGTCATGTCCAGTAGTAGAAATGGGAGTGGAAATGGGGGAAGGAATCAATCCTGAAGAATCTCTCTGTATTTTCCTGTCTCGCTAAGTCGTCACTGAATTCTCAGTTTCTCATTCTCATGTGATTATCTTCCTCATTTTGCAGACTTAAGGTGTGAGTTTTCTTAGACTCTTATAACAAACCAGGCCTGAATCCTATTTCTTCATGTCCAAAGGGCTTATTGAAAAAAAAATATTTTCGGTCTACATGTTACCTTTGAGTTTTCTTTTGAAATCCCACGTGTAATTTTGCAGACTTCACTTGAGCAAAGGGAGCCTCTGGCTTTTCTTATTTGACAGCCGCCTTGCAGTTACTGCTGTATTGGAATACAGCAAATAATTTAATTTTGTCTCTTTCTATACATTGCTTTTGAGTTTTCTGCTAACGGTGCATGTTGCTTTAGGTGAATTTTGTGGGGCTTAACAGACCTGTTCATTTTTCATTTCATTCACCTTAGACACTAGGTGGTATAGACACACTTGTTAATATTTGGTACTTAACTAATGAGGCTATGGCTGCACCTATGAGGACTCAGTCTTCTAATTTCATCCTTTATAAAGATGATGGATGATATTAACGAGGAGGTTTGCTCTAGATCAATGGAAACACCTTCACTATTCAACAAAGTTTCCATGTTGAGAGGAAGATTTCTTTCATAGTATTTCTGGCTGTGAAGCATCTAATATAAAACATTCCCTTAGAAAAAAACATGTGGAATAAACGGGAAATCTCTGAACTAACTTTGCAATTTTTCTGTTAATATAAAACCCTTCTAAAATAAAAATGATTAAGAAATAAAACTTCCTGCAGATTACCAGGATTCAAGTCTAAATCTTTGCATCTACAGCCCATATAAACTTTCCATAGTTTACAGACTTATGTTTAATAAAATTCAATTTTAAAAATGTATTTAAACTATAATTTTCAAAAAGGCAAAAACATGGTTCTCATACAAATATAAAATGGACATGTGTCAAAGATTTTATTCAATTCATTTAATTAATGAGGGACTCAAATAACATTTGTGTAGCTAGGAACATACAAGCATCTTAAATATTAGGTTGGTGCAAAAGTCATGCGGTTTCAGACCTTGAATTTTAAATCATTATAACTAGGCTCAAACACATCTTTATTAATCAAAACAGGAACCATTATGATCAACAGATTGTGCCAACGAGAAATAAGTTTGTTTATTCCTATAGTGCAAGAATCCGTGCTTCGGGGTTCAATGAACTCTTGGAAAGCATTTTCTGCATCCTGTTGGTTGTGGAAACGTATTCCCTGCAAAAGTTGTCAAGATGCTTGAAGAAGTGGAAGTTGGTTGGTGAGAGGTCAGGTGAATGTAGCGGATGAGGCAAAACTTCATAGCCCAATTCGTTCAACTTTTGAAGCATTGGTTGTGCCATCGATGTAGGGCTGGGCATTGTCATGGAGGAAAATTGGGCTCTTTCTGTTGACCAGTGCTGGCTGCAGGTGTTGCAGTTTTTGGTGCATCTCATTGATTGCTGAGCATGTTTCTCAGATGGAACGGTTTCACCAGGATTCAGAAAGCTGTAGTGGATCAGATCAGCAGATCAGATCAGCTGCAGCAGATCACCAGACAGTGACCATGACTTTTTTGGTACAAGTTTGTCTTTGGGAAGTGCTTTGGAGCAGCTTCTCGGTCCAGCTACTAAGCTGGTCATCGCCGGTTGTCACATAAAATCCACTTTTTGTCGCATGTCACAATCTGATGGAGAAATGGTTCATTGTTGTTGTCTACAAGAAGAGAAGACAACACTTCAAAACGACAATTTTTAAAAAATTTTTGGGCCGCTCATGAGGCACCCACTTATCGAGCTTTTTCACCTTTCCAATTTGCTTCAAATGCTGAATGACCGTAGAATGGTCAATGTTGAGTTCTTTGGCAACTTCTCGTGTAGTTGTGAGAGGATAAGCTTTGATGATTGCTCTCAGTTGGTCCTTGTCAACTTCTGATGGCCGGCCACTGCGCTCCTCACTTCAGGGCTCTCATCTCCTTTGCAAAATGTCTTGAACCACCACGGCACCGTACCTTCGTGAGCAATTCCTGGGTCAAATGCGTTGTTGATGTTGCGAGTTGTCTCAGCTGCTTTACCACCCATTTTGAACTCAAATAAGAAAATCACTCGATTTTGCTTTTTGTCTAACATCATTTCCATAGTCTAAAATAAATATAAAATAAACAGTAAGTAATAAGTCATTAGCAAAAAAATAAAGTGAGAACTGCACATTAAAATGTTGTATAACATAACCACATTTATTTAAGAATGTATTCCACTATCAAATGGCAAATTTCAATAATGCTAAAACTGCAATTACTTTTGCACCAATCTAATAAAAAGTTAGGATAAGATTGCTGGCTGATAGAGAAAACTAATTTATGTTTCACAAGGTAGTAAACAGGACCATTAGGGTATTTGGTTTCACTAGCCAGAAATTATTTGCATCTCTGTCTGCAAAAATCTACAAATTAATCTCTACCTCTAAAAAAATGTAAAGCAACCCAGTCAATGGAAAGTCCTATACTACACTGCACAGAAACAAAAAACAGTTACCTGTTTTGTTTACTTTAAAGTTTGAGATATTTTTGCTCTAAGTTTATCTCCCATCCTTGGTGATCATAATCTTCAAAGATTTTTTTTGATCACTTCGAGGCTGGTCTCCTTATATTTGGCCTGATTATTTACAAAACAAGAGTGTTAATTAATCATATAGACTTTCTTGAGTTGGCTTTGCAAATCTAGAGTTATCCAGAGTATTAAGATCTACTAATGCCTGAGAAATAGCTCTGACCAAAAATTTTCATAAGGAATCCTAAGATTTTTAAAGGCCCGTATTATTTGGTCTTATATCTATATTCTAGAAAATCAGGCCCGAGATACTTCATCATATTTGACTTACAGTTACTGTAAATTTGGGCAAATTCTTCTCTTTGAGGTCTACCAAATTCCGTAAGGTCCCTGGCTTGCCTGGGAATGACCTTCCTTTCCACCTCTGGGATTGGGGCCCTCTAAGCAGGTTTTGATCCAGTTTTCTTGGGAAGACTGTACAGGCATGGAGTCCACATATGAAGTCAATCTCTGGTTTTTAATAGGAGGTTATTATATCTGAATTAAAAAGTATCATTTTCAAATATAACACTCTTGCTAAGGCCTGGTTGCACAATCTATTTGTCCAATTATATCCTGGTAAAAAAGAGGTATGGATTCTTATCGAACATATTTAACTAACTGTATTGCCATGAAAAGCCTAGCGACTTGGTAAAAGTCTTGGTTTTTGACTTTAGAGGGGCTGATGAGACTCAACCATCATTTAAAAATGTTTCATTTAGTTCACAAAAGTGGAGTCAATTAAATTGGAGGTCATAGATGATTTGAAGCAGAAAGAGAAAGGGCTTCCTCATACATGCACAGAAATCAAAACTAGGCAGAATAAGGCTGACTAGCACTGTTGCATTTCATTTGTGACATCAAAAGCCCTTTGATGTCCAGTGGTAGCTCCCTGCCACGTAACTCCAGGGACACCATTCACACAGCTGCCACCTGGGGCAGAGCCACGTGGCTGCGGTGGTGATCCGCTTAACAGGAGTTCTTTGGGTCCTTAGTGGAAAAAGAAGGAGGGAAGTGGGAGAGGGAGAGACAACACAAATTACTCAAAACTAATAAGTACCTTGCAGAACACAGGACACAAGGCATAATACCCTGCATGTTTGTACCTGCGTGATAAAGAGATAGATGATAAAAAGTGTTTTATTTTTATCATTGTTCTTTCTATAATAGCTTCATGTTCTGCTGCTGGCAAGGCTGCTGTAGAATCTCATGGAAAATGAACTCCAGAAAAATAGGCTTAGCTCACTTCAGTCAAGTCAGAGCCAAAGTTGAATCCCTGCAAGTCTGAGGTGTGAGTGTGCATGTGATTGTTAGCAACCAAAGTCATGTTTTGTGTTTGCCTGCATTGAAACCGTTATCCTTCCTTTCCTGGAGTGCCTGGGAACACAATGATGCCGGGTGGAAGGCAGAGCGCCATAGGACAAAAGTGTAGAGCTAAGAGGTCAGCAGTACCCTGCAGGGATAACAATCCACTGAGCACCAAAACTGTGCAAAAATAATGTTTCTAATAATACAGAACACTGGAAGAGACAGATGATCACATACCTAATGGAAGAAGGATATTTGTAGCCTTTCATTTTATTTCCATTGAGTTTCCAGGAATCGAAACTCATACCAGATTTATTTCCTAAGTTATTTAATTACTTGCCTAATGCTAAACCACATTTAAATATTATCTAAATTTAAAAGTGCATTTGGAGAAAAGAAATAAGGACATGTTAATGGAAAATCAATTGACAAGCGGAATTTACTACAGTGGAGGACAGTATTGAAGGCACATTCCCAGTGGCAGCGTGTGGCCGCCCTCAATGTCACATCCATGCCTGGCACTTTGTGAGTGCTGTGGCTGCCTATGCAGGAATTTGCTCAGATTTACTAGGTTTGGCTATTTCCTTTGTAACAATTTTTTGCTATCTATTTACTTTGTCTGCATTTACTATATGGGAATGAACTCAAACTACTTTATATCGTAGGCTGCTTTTTAGTTCATGATACTCACTGAAATACAGGGCTGACATTAGTTTTTACAGAACCGCTATATAGTCTGGGGCTTCATTTATTAATACATTTGTTGTTTTTGTGGTCTGCTCCGTATCAGTGTTCACAAATACCAACAGATTTCTTTTTAGCTATGTAGTTTTATACCTTTTATTTTAAGACAGGTAAGAAATCCTATTGGATTCTAACACATGGTATTCTGTATTTATATAAACAAAATTCAGTTTGCCCATGGAAAACCACATTACCATCACTTTCAATACAACCACAAAGAAAAGTACAGTGCTTCTATTTTATCCCCTAAAAAAAATCTCCCTGTAAAATTGGAATACATCTTATATATCCGTTGTCTTATGCAATGTTGATATACAAAATTCTTAAACATTAAGTTTCTTACTTGTTTGCCACAACAAAAGAAATCAAAAGAAACTGATAACCCTTAAACCCTGTCTTTTCTGAGATGTGTTTGAATAACAAGAACAGACTTCTCTGAAACATAGTCAACTCCTGGCGAAAAAATGTCTCCATCCCAAGAAGGAGCTGCACAATTAGCCTCTGCCTGGTAACCTCTCTGCACGTGGCTTTCACCTCTTGCATCTGAGAAGGACAGATGATAAAGGCTTCCACCCCACTGCCAAGCTGGGGAGGCATTCAATCTCTCGGCTGGTTCCACTCTAATTAAATGTGGATTTTATGTAAACCGCAACCCAGACTTTTTATGAATTCAGAATATGCAGGCTTCATTATTCTTGTCAGGCGGCAAAACTAGACCATGACGGATGAGTTTCTGAGCATTTGCTGATCATTCATCTACAAAACATAATAGTTTGATTCTTTCACTTAGGGCTATTTACAGAAACAGAAGTTGATTAATTTAAGTGCCGGCACTGGGTAAAAATTCTCATTCTCTCTCTTTGTTTTGAATCTACTCTTAATGTATCTCAAGGAAATCATCATTAATAATATATTACCAAAGGAGGGATACTGTGACTCATTCCCTCTAGAGAAATTATATGATCTCATCAGGCTCACATAAGTGTATCAATGTTTCTTTAACTCTCTTTGTTAAACATATACTTGCTTATTACTAGAGTTCCAAATATATGGATATATCCATACTTAAAAATGCCATAAAATATGGTGATGACAAAATAATATTAATAAAGCCCAATATTTATTCAATATTAAGTATAGAATAGGTACTTTAGATTTGTTATTTCAAATCCTCAACAGCTCTGATAAACGAGCCATCTTACACCCATTTTACAGAAGGGGAAATAGAGACATAGAGAGATTAAGTGATTTATCCATGGTCAAAGCACTAGTAAGTAAGAGAGTCAGGATTTAAAACTAAGTATAATTGTCTCTGAGGCTCGTGCTTTTTAATCACTGTGCTGTATTACACTGTGGATGAAAACAGTTAGACCACAAATGGATGGTCAGATGAATTGATGGTGGGTAGGTAAATATATTATGTTAAATGCGGTTGGATTCCCTGTGATTTTCAAAGACATCTTCTGAGTCAACATCACTCCCCACTACAACATTTGTGGGGAATAAGAAATGCCCCCGTTCTTGAGCCACCTCTGCCTCACCCCAGTGAGCTCCACGTTCCAGAACGTGAAAGTGGCAACTTGGAAGTCATAAGCACTGGAGCTTTAGCCACAGTCCCAGATTCTTGCTCCGTAAAATAAGAGAAGGGATTTTATTCCTTCTTGCTTATTCTTCTACCAATGAATCATTGGCTCTTATTAACCAATATAAACTTCTAATTCAACAACGATTGTTTATGGAGGACTACTAGGGTCCCCCATGGCTGGCACAACATCACATTTCAGCTTTTAAAAAGTTGTCCGTAGGACTGGGAACCTCAAGCAATGGCTGCAGATCTTTGCTTTCCTTGCTCCATTAACCCAACACATGGCAAGGGGTAGTGGCCCCTGCAGAGCACGTCAGGAGGAAAACAAAGGAAGGAGTATTCTTTAGAAATGTTTTCCTTAAGGGCTCAATGTTTCTTTCTATGGGCTGGTAGGTGGGTACTGCAGACCTTGTCCTGACATCTCTTCCAGGGAGACAGCATGATGGAAAAGAAAACTCATAAGAGTCGGTGGGGAAATCAGACTTTGCACCTTTATTAGCCTTGTGACCTTGGGTTCATCACTTTATCCTCTGAGCCTCGGTTTTCTCATCTATCAAATGAGGTTCTTACCGCACAACCTACCTGAGGCCCATTGAGGTCACGTGTGATGTGTGCTCTGCTGTGTGATGATGCTGGTATTTTGCTAGAGGCCAGTCTATAGGGCAAGAGGTCTTTTCCTTTGGAAACTGTAAGATTACTTGGCAGATCTTTCAGATTTTGACATTTCAGACTCTAAACTCTCTCATATTTATGTATAAGTTCTATGAAATCCACATTATGGCATCTGCTGGTGCTGTCTATCTTCTGGTTAAGAGATTCCTAAATTATATTTGTTTGCAGAAGATATGATCTTAGATCTAGAGAAACCTAAAGACTCCACAAAAATAAAAAAAACTTATTAGAACTGATTTCTCCATTATCTTTATCTAATCTATCCTTTTAATCTAATCTATCCACTCATCCAAAATATGTCTTTCAAAAATGCCCCTGCTTTTCCATTGTTTAATTCAATATCTATCCTTTACCATATTCCTTGGAAGAACCACCACAACCACCATTTCTATGTTTTGTTCCTTGGTTCCCTACAATCTGACTTATGTAGAAAAGTTCCCATCAAATGCTTTGCAAATGTTGCCATGTCAATCACACATTTCGTCTTGCAAGCTTTTCCTCCTTGTCTTTCCAAAACAGTGCAATCTTTTGATTCTTTTCCTTCTGGTTAGTTGATTCCCTGGTTGGCTTCCTCTTGTCTATGGATCTTTTCTATCTTCCTTTGTAATTGCTCCAATCCCCATTAATGCAGCCATCACCTCAATCCTGATGACACCTTAAACTCAATTTCCAGGCCCAAACTTAAGTTCTGCATACCGCTTGCTGGTTGCACATTTTCCCCTGAATTCCTGCCAACAATTCCTGTGCAGATGTAGGATTGCCTGAACGTTTATCACATGCCAAGTGCTTCACTGTGAATGAGATGCAGACTTCAGGGAGTCTAATGGGAGAGAGAGAAAAATGTAGCTATATCATTGTAATGCAGTTTGGTAGAATCAACAGCAGAGAGATGTGCTTATGGATACAATGAAAGTGTAGAGGATGGAACCCACTCAGCCTGAGCAGAGTATTAGAGCAAAGATATCACTTAACAGGATAATGGGGGAGGATGGCGGTGAGGAGCAGGAAAGAATGGCCCATGCAGAGGGACCTGTGTAGAGCAACACACAGCTGACTGTAGGAACATTCTGGTCCCCAGCCTGAGACAAGTTCTTCCTGAGTTCCCTCGTTTGGTCAGTAGGTCCTCTTTCTCCAAGTGTTGACTTGATGCATTTGAAAGCATTCAGAGCAGCGTCTACTGAATATTTGTTAAGGGCAAGAAGGATAAAGTTTTGAAGTCACCATTTCACAGAGCAAGGTTGCTGCCCAGGTGATAGATTGAGAGTCCTTTGTCTGGGTTAAGTGAGGTCTCTGTGAGGTTCTCTAGCAGGGAGACCTCTCCTAAAGCCCCTTCCTTCTGGCCTCAGGAAGTTGTGACCCCATCTGCCTCCCTACCACTTATGTCTGGCTTCATTTGGTATCTAGAATCTTCTTTTCTCATCCCTTTGCTACTCAAACTGGCTCTAAGAAAGAATCTGAACACATTTATTGGCATTGTTCATCCTCACCTAGTGGCTATCACCCCTAAATGTCCTCTGGCAATATTTAATGGAAGCATCCTACTAGAGGGATTCCAGACCTTTGAAGATGGGGAAAGTGGTATTTTTTTTTAATTTATTTATTTTTTATTTTTTCCCCTTCCTTTTTTTTTTTTTTTATTGGGGGAAAACTACAAAGCATTTACAGTACAATGTTTACAGTCACAATTTATAGTGAGCTGATTTCCCAAAATATATTGCCACTCAAGTTGACTTATCTTGTTACATTCAAAAACCTACTCTGTCAAAGT
>CAUYRT010058140.1:0-25717 GCA_963574885.1 Lepilemur ruficaudatus | reverse complement strand
GTAGGTCATTTCTTCTCATTGTTTTAGTCAAAGTTCTCCGAGACAACACCTTTGCCTGTGTCGCTTCTGGCAAACTGGCTTCAGGGGTCAGTTTATGAGATGACTTGAGTGTCTGATTATGCCTTGGCCAGTCCCACAATTTCTTTCTTTCTTTCTTTCTTTCTTTCTTTCTTTCTTTCTTTCTTTCTTTCTTTTCTTTTCTTTTCTTTTCTTTTCTTTTCTTTTCTTTCTTTCTTTCCTTTTCTTTTCTTTTGAGACAGGGTCTCTGTTTCCCAACCAGGCTGGAGTGCAGTGGTGCAGTGGCCCAATCATAGCTCACTGCAGCCTCCAACTCCTGGGTTCATGTGATCTGATCCACCCGGCTCATGTTTCATCTTTTCCAGAATATTGAAAATAAGCATGGGTAGATCTTTAAGCTCTAGCAGGGCAAGGACTATATCTATCATGCTGTACTGTGTTATACACCCAACACTTAGCACATTACCTAAGCCAAACATTTGTTGAAAATGTAATTAGCGTATAGGAATACATTGATTAATGAATGAACAGTCACCTTCAATCGTATATATTTCTCAGCACTAGCAGCCTCTAATGATACTGGTCCATCAAGACATTAAATATTATTACAATTATAGTTCTAACATGCTGTATGCAAAGCTACACAAATGAGCAACTTGTTCCTTGGTTACTATAATCCGTTTTTACTGTTTTATGCTCTTATGAGGAAGAAAAAAGACAACATTTAATCACTCCAAAAATTATCACAACCCAGATGGATAATTTCTGTCACTTGTAAGATTTAGACCATAGTTTACATCCAATATCTCATACTTTAGGCTGGAATTCCCAGTGTATATGCCAGGAATCGGTACTAGACGGCTGAAATGTTAGTTCATTTGGGGGGAGTCTGACGCCCTGGCTCCGATTGTGTTCATCCCCAGGACATGTGCAAATGTTATCCTTTCTTTCCCCTGTGGGTCAGGACATGATATAGGTTGGTAAACACTTGTTAATGACCTACAGTTAAATAGCAGGCACTTAAGTAAATACATTGGCACCATTGACATTTGAGTATGCAAAACAGTTTTTCAAAAATATTATCTTGGGCCATTTTTTTTAAGAGTTAAATAGATGTGCTTTATCAGAAAGTAAACATCTAAAATTATGTAGTCAAAGATCTTCATGTAATCTTCACAGCAACTCGTCTAAAATTAGTAACAACACACTGAATTAGAAAGCATGTTGTTTGTGTTTTGTACCTTCTCACCACAGGAAGGCTTAGGAGTTTTTACAAACTGTGGACTGCTCAGTTGGGATTCAGGCTTACAACTCCACTAATTCTTTATCACTGGAGGAAATGTTATACATTATAACATCATAACTGTAGCTGTCTGTTAAAACTTCTCTAGTGCATGTAAATTGGGGGAAAAGGAAGAGACCATTAATTCTAAGCACACCTTAGCAAGAAGGGCTTCCAGTTAAATGTTGTATCAGATCTGCTTCTCTAAAGATCTTTTGTAGTTTTCACAAGAGCTACACAAATGGATGCTAAATACTTAGAAACTGGATTAAATTGAAGATGAATAAAACATTTCTTTGCTTTATCAAATCCTTTGAAATAGGACAAAAGTAATATTCAGCCGAGTTTACCAATTTATCACTAATTCTAAAAAGGCTTCTATTACTTTAAAAGGCCAACCCTTTGGGGGAATTTTTAGTTAACTCTACAATGTTTTTCTATGTCAATGATGAATTCCACTATAATGGAGATTATATTGTCAAGGGTCAATTAATGATTTTTGAGTCTTGATTGTCCTTAATTTCTGTAATAGTTGACTGATTTATACCTTTACTCTCTTAAAGTCTTATCATTTTTTGGTTTTCTTGACTTTCTATTTGCCTTTCCTGGGCTCTAGCAACCCTACTGCCTCAGCCTCCTAGGTAGCTAGGACTACAGGTGCACACCACCACACCTGGATAATTTTTTTTTACTTTTTGTAGAGAAGGACTTTCACTGTGTTGCCCAGGCTGATCTCAAAACTCCTGGCTTCAAGTGATTCTCCCTCCTCAACCTCCCAAAGTACTGGGATTACAGGGTTGAACCACTGAGCCCAGCCTCTTCTCTTTTCTTCATTGCTTTTTTTTTACCCCCACTCTTAAAGCCTTCATGATCATCCTTTATTTTTCCTCTCTGTCACCACCACATTCAAAATCCTGGGCTTTCCTCAGGGATCCCCATTCTCCCCAAATTTTGCTGGACGTCTAGAGCCAATTTTGGGGGGTAGTTGGAGCAGGAACATTCAGTGAGTGGGCCTACCATGTGCTCAACATTACATGGGGCGGTGTATACACCTTGTCACAGGGGGGTTCAGTCCCATTTCATTGGTAGGGAAAATGAAGGCCCAGGTTTGTACAGTTGGTGGTATGAGACATTATTTGTGTTCCCATTTTACAGGGAAAAGGTGGGGATGGAATGAAAATTCAGGCAAGCTAATTCCTTAAGCCACGTTCTTATCCATTATCCTACCAGCTTGATAAAAATTCTGTTTTAAATTAGCTCAATAAAATGTTTTTTGTGTATAAATTATGCCATCTGTTGATTATCTTTGTACAGGTGTAGAGTATTTGGTTTTATTCTCATGGTCTTACCCTTGTGTCTTTGCCCACCTCCCTATTGCCCCACTGCGTTGCTACTTTTTATAAAATGTAAACTTACTTTAATATTGAGCTAAAGAAACCCCAGTAGAGAATGAAACTATCCTGCCTTTCTCTGTCTCCCTTTAGGGATTTTTAGGATTCCCTTTAGGAATAATGAAAGTTTTTTTGTTTTAATTTTTTACTAGTTTCTATTTTGTTCCAGCAACCAGATTCTATTAGCACGAGTAATCATAGGCTGTGACTGTGGGATTAATAAGGTCTCGTAAGCTGGCTCCCTTTGACTCTGCCACGCACACTGTCGTGCAGTCGATTCATTATATGTGTGTGTTCCCTAAGTGAAGACAGAATTAACTGCTTTTGGTTTGAAAATTGTGCTTCACCCCAGAAGTGTTACAAAAGGGTAGTTATTAATGACTTGTATATTGATAGCACTAAAGTAATATTTTTCCAACAATCTGAGGTAAGAGATTTCATGGTATATTTCTTGCCCAAACATGTGACAGCTTGTATTTTTTTTTTCATTTCTTATATATATCTGCCTTCTTTTCAGAAGGATTCAACAGGCTTATTTAAAAAAAAAATTCAGTTACAGTAAATCGTGTAAATCAGAGTGAAAGAACCAGGGGGCGGAACAATGAAATGGAGAATTGTAAGGAAATCTGAGAGTCATCCTTGATACCTTTTTATCCCTCATCCTGGTCCCCATACAATCCACTATTAAGTCTTGTTGTTATTTCTTTGACCTAATTAGTTCATGAATCTATCCATTTTACTCACAACCTTTTCTATGATTCACAATCTAGTTTCACCTACCTGCATATATCCTTTTCCCAGAGTCATGTGACTGCTGCCTTCCTGATCTCACGTCTTCCCTCACTAACCTGTGCATCAGGCCCAGAGGAATCTTAAAAGACACGATTCTTTAAGCCAGGTGTGGTGGCTTACACCTGTAATCCCAGCACTTTGGGAGGCCGAAGAGGGAGGATTGCTTGAAGCCAGGAGTTCAAGACCAGCCCGGGCAACATAGCAAGACCCAGTCTCTACCAATCAATCAATCAATAGATAAATAAATCCAGAGCTGCATAAGTAGATAGATGATAAATGACACAGATTCAATTTTCACCCACCTCTCATCTCCAGCTAAAAACACATCAGTGATTTCCCACTGCCCTTGGTTTGGTAATATCAGACTAAGTTTCTAGAGCCCTGTGTCTTAAACCTTCCTTCAGTTCCTCAGGTATTCTTTGTTCCCTCTCTTCCCAGGGCCTTTGCACATCTGGGCCAGCATACTCCTATGCTCTTTCTTCACACCTCACTTCTGTCATAACTTCCTCAGAAAATTCTTCCCTGATCTTGCCAAGTGGATGGAACCCCACTCCCTACTCATTATCTACTTCCATAATGTCATGCAACCAGGAGAAGGTCCAAGCTTTCTGAGAACTGAGATCTATGCAGTTTGGGGAGATCTCTTTAAGAAAAAGAACATAAAATTCAAGATACAGAAGTAGGTGCAGGGCCTTGGGAAGGGGCTTGTGCAAGGGTGGGGTCCTGACACAGAAGTTGCTTTCACTGCTCGGCAAACCTGCCTCTGCTGTGCCTCTCCTTGGTAGCTCTTCACAGTTGACAGTTTAATTTAGATATGCAACCAAGTGAATATTTTTTCCCCTACACTATGCACTGCGTGAGAGAGGAAATATGTCTGAATTTGCTCACCAAGTTTTTTCTAGAAATCTGCATAGTATTAATACTTGAGTGTACAATATATGTATTTCTTGGGTGGAGGGATAAATGAATAATTAAATGAAGACTTAGACTAAGGATTAGTGTTCATAATGTCTATATAAAATTTCAAAGCCAAGTAGAGAACATCTGGGTTCTACAGCTCTTTATACCAGTTCATCATGAAAGAAAAACTTCTCTTAGTCCCAGGTGGTAAAGATGAATTTTTATAGGGTTCTTTAGTTAAAACACCTTATTCCACATAATCAGTAATAACAGTAGTTAATGTTTATTGAATGCTTACCACGTGCTGGGCATCTGCCCAACACTTCGACACAGTATTCTGCTTTAACAGTTAGATATGGCACTCACCACTAACTCAAGGGTTACCCTCAATCAGAATCTCTACCTCCACTGCCCATGCAGATGGGCAGGAAACCCCACGCAGGACAAGGAGAAGGAGGCCTGGGGTTCTGGCGCCTTCATTGTCTCAAGGAGCCTCCCTCTCTGGAACTCCTTCTTCCCTGCCCTTTTATATCATCTAGTTATGTGCTAGGCTGGTGCTTGTTAACCTCTGCTTCAGCGATCACACTGGCTTATCAGCTGCCCTCCTTCAGGAATCAGATCTTGGTTTTATCTCTCACTGGGGATATACGCCCAAGATTACCTTTGCCTTTGTTTTCCTATGGAATGCTTAATTATGAATCAAACTGTATGCAGATGGTCTACCAGAATGAGAATGAGTTAGTTTCCAAATAACTTGTTAAAAAGAGCTATAATATGTTGTCCCTCTGGACATCGGAAAATTCCTGTCAAAGCTGATCATTTTGACGTCGGCATAATTAATAGTGACCTCACTGCCAGTATTTGGTTCAGGTTCAGTGCCTTCTGAGTGCTCTCCTTGAGTGCCGTTATAGGTCTATGTGATTCATTCCGTTAACAAACCTTTCTTAAGTGCCTCCCCTGTGCCATGCCCTCGGGATATGCAAATAGAAGAAAACTCTCCTTTCATTAGGTGGAGGAATTCAAATCCACAGAGACAGACAGAACTGACAGTTCTGCAAGTGTTATGAGCAACCATTGTCTGACTTTGCATTCAGTTTTTAGTCCTTATGACTAGAATCTTCTAATAAACTATAATAGCCTTTTTAACTGAATAAGCTACCTATCAAAGGATTAGAATTTGAATCGTTATCTGAGTTTCTTTCTCATACTAACTTTAAGAACTCTTTGAGCTTGATAAGATAAGCACCATGGCAAGGTGCTCAGGTGCTTTTCAGCAATCTGTACTAAACCAGGAATAAGGATTGGCAGGTTCCCGGCTGTTCCTATCCAGAGCAGGTGTCCATGAGTTTATGATCAAAGAGGCTCTCTGTCCTATAACAACTGTAAAACAATGTTGCAGACTTCCCGAAACCACGGAAAACTGCTAGGGTTCAAGGGAGCTCCATCCTAGTTCACTTCTTTAGCTCAATTTTAGGCATACTGTGAAGAAATAATATTGAATGGGAGTAAACTTACGAGGAAAATCGTCAGTTTTGATCTAAGACGTCCATCTTACAGATGGACAGAAGCAGAATATTTTAAAATGCAAGCAAAGCTTCTCTTAGAAATCCTACTGGCTGATTTGTAAGTAAACTGGATGAAGTTAGGATCATAATTTTTAACCATACGCTTCATTCTTAGCTTGGAGTGGCTTTCTCTGGAGGCTTTATTAAGGTCCATTAGCTGGACTCTTTTAGCGACTAATGATCAGACCATTGTCATTATCCCGAGCTCTTTTTATGTTTCCTTTAGGTTGCTTTCTCAGTAAGGGCAGCTTATAATTTTTTAAAAAATTATTCCCCTTGGCCGGGCGCGGTGGCTCACGCCTGTAATCCTAGCACTCTGGGAGGCCGAGGCGGGTGGATTGCTCAAGGTCAGGAGTTTGAAACCAGCCTGAGCAAGAGCGAGACCCCGTCTCTACCAATAATAGAAAGAAATTAATTGGCCAACTAAATATATATAGAAAAAAAAAATTAGCCGGGTATGGTGGCGCATGCCTGTAGTCCCACCTACTCGGGAGGCTGAGGCAGAAGGATTGCTTGAGCTCAGGAGTTTGAGGTTGCTGTGAGCCAGGCTGACGCCACGGCACTCTAGCCCGGGCAACACAGTGAGACTCTGTCTCAAAAAAAAAAAAAAAAAAAATTATTCCCCTTTCTAATCCCCAGAACCTGTATATAGCATGTGGCAAATAATCTGTAAATATTAAAGTTTCTAACAGAAGGTAGGCTAAGTGGGGCCTATAGGTGCTAAAGCTTTTGTGAAATTCTGTTGGCCTGAGTTCATGTTTAAGGGAATGCTAATGATAACTTGTAGAAGAAAGCGGGGTTGTGTGGAATAAATGTGGAAGCCACAGATCTGGAGCCTCTTTTGTATTGTTCTGTAAATAAGATCTCATTTGTAAGCTCTCAAACATGGGCCTTGACATTTAGAATTGAGAGTTAGAAAAAGCAAGAAAATTCACAGCAATGTTTTAATACATTTTGTTAATTTCTAAGATATTTTGCCTTAGACCTATTAACATGTATTTAGTGTTCTGTTCCTTAGCTTTGAAGCAAATTTTCTTTGTGAATAGCAGTACTCTAGGGAGAAAACCTCAAAGAGACAGTAAAGTATACTTTGTGCAAAGTTCTTTTCATATTTCACAAATTCTGAATTTTTTGTAGACCTCTTCTTTCAAGTGTTGAGTGGATTTATAAAAAGCTTTTGATGGTTAGCAAAATGGGTGGATTTTGCTCAATGTGAAATTTGGTATTGGTAGGTTTTGTATAAGAAGTGTTTTTTTTTAATCAAGGATTCCCCCCCAAAAAAAACTTGTTTCAGTTATTTTTAAACCAAAATAATGTTAGAAGGGAACTACTTTTTTAAAAAAGTATTATCTCTTATCATAATTTTAAGGAGTGACAGTAGTGAATTATGCTGTTTTTGTACATAGAATGGTAACAGCTATGGAGCACATTGTATAATTGTAATATCCATAACTGTTAATGTTTATATAATACTGATGATACAGAGGACTGTTGGAAAAAAAACTAAATCATACCTTCATTCCTATTTTGCGTCTGAAGCATGTTATTTAAGTGTATGAATTTTTGATATCTGACTTGAGCGTGGTGTGTGAGTCTGTATTTATATGTCTATTGAATGTTGGGTGAGTTATTGTAGCAATGGTGTAGCTTATTAGCTCTTTATAAACTTTAAGTTGTTCTCCTTTGATTTATTTCAGTGAAGAATTTGAGGATTTGACCCTCACGGGTCTCTTGAATGTTCTCCCATTTGTCCAGTTTGACCCAGAAAGCTGACTGGTTTTTTTCTGCAGAAAGAAAATGAAAGCTGTTATTTGATTGGGTAGGAAATTCATACCTATATGAAAAATTAAGTATTAGGTGGATTAATCAGGCCATTTGTTTCTTCATACATTAAATTCGTTTTTAAAAATAACATTTGAAAGCCATTTGACTTCCTTATTTTAATAGGGTATTAAAGACCTCCTAGGGCAGATGGACCTAACATTTAAAGTTTTAATTTAGGTGATCGTATTCTTCTGTTATGATGCTGTAATTTTGCTGTATTGCTAGTAACAATCTCATTAGTATGTTTTCCAACAGACACTAAATTACCACATTTACACTGCTAATGGGAGCAAAGAGCGAGATTTGAATCCAGGTCTCTTAGATATCGGAGTTGTGCTCTTTGTAGTATACAAATAATTTTAATTAATTCTTTCTAAAAGAATGAAATTGAATGACAAATTTGTATCAGTCATTTATTTCAGGATTACTCTGTGTACATAGTGCTACATGCTAGTTCAAAATTCAAGAAATTGGTCCAATCATCTTCAGTTAAAGGCTAAGACAGGCTTGCTTTTCTACCTCGACGATTTATTTTATTTATTTTGCATTCAGATTCAGCAAACATCTTTGATCTTTAAAGGCTGGCTTTGTGCCAGACCAGGTGTTCCTAATACATGACACTGTGAGGTAGTTATTATCAAGAGCAGGCTTGGATGGATACTCAGAGAGGATAAGTAAAATGATAAGATTTTTCTCCAGAACCAGTTCAATCTAATAATAAGAACATAGCATTCATTTAAGAACATATTTGAACACAGACTGTAGTCTAGCATGAATACCTACAATAGGCTATACAGCTGAATCTACTTTCACTATTTCTGTTGAAGGACAGTTTAGGCAAAAGATTGAGATCTAGATTCTGTGTTGTAGCAGTTTTATTGAGATAAAATTGATATACCGTATAATTCACCCATTTAAAGTATACAGTTCAGAGATTTATTCACAGGATTGTCCAACCATCATAGCTTCTAATTTTTGAAACTGGTTTATTTATTATTGATGTATTCCACTACTGTTGAACATACATTCAGATAAGAAAACAGGACCATAGTCACAAAGGAATTTAGATTCAGCCCTGTTATTTTCTGATTCAGTTTTGTCCGACCAAAGTGCGTAACTTCCCTTTTCAGTTCTAGCACAAAAAGCTCCCTTGACTTTCATGAGAAATGTCTGCTTATAAGAATGTTAAGCTGATTTTCATCTGTGGCATCAACAAAGAGAAGCCTTGAAATGTGAAATCCACTTCCTCGTAATGCAATTCTTTAACTCCTTTGCAGGAGACATACTATCAGGGAGAAACCAAAGAATATATGTGATTAATACTTACTAAACGTGCCTTCCTCAAATTAAAAAACAAAAACAAATCCCGTGATAACCATTTATAGCCATTCTGAGTCCTGACTCACTAAGGAAGTTAAACTCAAGATGTGAAATTCAGAAAGCCAGGTACAGATCTCCTTTTTCATTGACTTCACCGTAGGAAGTCACTTGAGGATCGTAATACACTATATTATGTGAATATGTGTTTAATGTACTTTATATACACACATAAACTATATGAAAAGCAACTTGTTTTCAAAGTGCAATTGCATCTTTAATTCAGTTGATGGTGAAACACCTCCTGGGAGATAAGAGGGGCATGTGTCATTATCCCCATTTTTGGTGGGTAAAATAGGGTAGCAGACACATTAGTTCAAGTCCTGTGTTCAAGATAAGAGCTAGTGAAGCAGCTGACATTACAGGAAAGTATAGGTTTCCTGCTTCATGGCCTGGGCACTTTCTTAAGACTTTACATCCATGCTTTGGTTTCCATCCATTGGCTTACTCATGAGATGTGATATCTGCACAGGAGTATACTAGGCTAATACTGACATAGCATTAGAATTATTTGTAGTTTCTCTATCACATCATTTCTCTCATGTGTGGGCCGTTGCACTTGCTATTTCTTCAGCCAAAATTTTATCACCTACCCTCCTCCACCACTTCATGACTCACCTCTCCTTCCTATCTCAGCTTAAAAATCACCTCTCTAGGGAGTCCTCCCAGCTTCCTCATGCGGGGCAGCCTCTGCCTTGCTGTGTCCGGTGCATCTCCTATACTTTGTATTGACCAGGTCAGAGCAATCTTTCTGTGCTGTAACTGCACGCTCATTGCTCATCACTTCCCATCAGACTGGGAGCTCCATGAAGTAAGGACTACCTTAGATCTTTTCTGCCTTCCCCTCCATGATGCCTGGCACGGGATTGGTGGTCTTCTTAAATTCTGCATGAATGTCTGAAAAGATTGCCTTAGGAACGGTGGTGATTACACAACTTCATTGCTCTGTCTCCTCAAAGCCGAGGACAACCGTGAGAAGCCTCCTTCAACAGCCAGCCCTTAGCCAAAAACACAGCCGCTGGATGACATGTGGTAGAGAAAAAGAAATGTGGAGATGAAAGATTCTCTTAGCTCTCTCGCTTAATTAGCTCAGAGAGGTCGTCTAATCTTTTTGTGCCTCAGGTTCCCTTATGTTACTGGGCTGTGGCAATACCTATCACTGGATTATTGTGAAAATCAGTCGAGATCTCCTATAGGAAAGTAGTTTACAAACCGTGAGGCACTGCAGACAAGAGGAATACAGAGGAGAGGCGGTGGAATCTGGTAGAACATGTATTTTGCCCTTAGACAGGATTTTAAATGCAGACTTCACTACTAATTATTTGACTTCTACAATCTAACTTCTGTGAGTGTGTTTCTTCATGTGTCAAGGGTAAATAACACTTTGGCAGCTGAGAGTAATGTCGTGACAGTTAAGTGGGATTTAGGCAGTTTTCCACTTGTGTTCCGTCTGTGTACGTTCAACTTTTTCCAGCCAGAGCTTTTGAACACTGTATGTCCCTACCTCTGTGCCTTCTTTCCTATGACAGAATCAGTCCTTTGTACCCCAGGGAGAGCAGGCGCCTTCTGTCAGGCTGGGGAGATGGATGGTGAGGGGAGACAGTCAGAGGAGGGGAGGGAACAGGCCTTGCTGTCCTATGACCCCAGCCAGCCTGGATTTGCCTTGGGACGGGGCAGAGGCAAAGCCTCGCTGCCACCACAGCACCTTGCTAGGGCAGCTGTTTCAGCTGCAGCTTCTTTTACCTTTTTTTTTTTTTTTTTTTGGAACCTTTTACGGAAGTGAAAGCATACATACCAAAAAAAGGCCTCGGTGTACAGACCACATTTTATAAATTGAACACACCCGTGTAACAAGATCATTCTCGTTGCTGCCCAATATTTCATTTTTTAAGTATATCATGTTTTATATTTTTCCATTCTACTCTTGATAAGCATTTTGGATAGCTTCTAGTTTGGGGCTGTTACAAATAATGCTGCTATAAACATTCTCGTACATGTCTTTTAATGAATACGTACCCATGTTTCTCACAGGTATACACTTAGCAGTGGAACTGCTGGGTCATAGAGTATGCATACGTTCAGTTTCAGTAGATAATACCGAAAGGTTTCCCAGTGTGGTCACACAAATTCACACTCTGACCAGCAGTGTTTAAGAGTCCAGTTGCTCCCACGTCCTCACAAGCACTTGGTATTGTCTGTCTTTTTAATTTTTGGAATTCTGGTGGATTTTATAATGTTGTATAGCATTTTAGAAGTGGAGCCGCCATTCCCTTAGCTTTCCAAATCTGAAACTAAACGTTCATATATTCATTTTCAGGAATGTGCTCTGTACAAAAGCAGGGGATTACATCACATGTCAATCTCCTAGAGCAGCGCTCGATACACAGAGTGACGATGACAAACAATAACTACTGTTAGTAACGTTGTCATTATTACCATTAAATGCCTTCTGTGTTCTCCAGAGGTAAGAGTAGGGCATGGTGGATGCAAAGGGGAATAAGGAGCTCAAGATGTAGTTGAAGGGACCAGGATTAGAAACAGATTATTATGATTAGACAATATGGATAGGAATTTGAAGGAAAAGGTAGTGTTTGAGCTGGGACTCAGAGAATAGATAGGAGACAGAAATGAAACAACAGAAGTGAAAAAGAGAAATGGCTGGAGGAAATGGCAAGGGCACAAAACTCTGGGTGGGGGTGGCAGAGTAGACAGCGTGCTGGAGGAGAGGAGCTCACTGAGGCTGGAGCTGTTTGTTGCACGCTGTTCTGTTCCTCGCTGTTATCATGCTTGCAGGGAACGTGGGTCCCAAGCTGGTAGCCATGTGTGAAGTTACAGTACTCTATTGCTGTGTTCTCTGCCCCCTACCTTTTATCTTTTTCTTCTTGCACTGGGAAATGATCAGCCTTTTCTCTCTCCTGGCGTCAAAGCCATCCCCAAGATGCTTGAAAACCACCACTGAAACTTTGACAGCTGCAAAATATGGCTGGTTACAAGGATCCCACAATTTCTCTGCTGTGTGGTCCTTTAACTATTTATTTGTATGCCGAGACCTGGCTTAGAGTTTTTATTCTTACACAGGCCCAGTTTGCTTTGTGGTAGCAATTCAGTTTAATATAATGCTGTTCCACTCAATGCCACGTGTATACAGTTAATAAATGTCCTCAAGGAATTTTTATGATGCCGAAGGTGAGCATCAAGATCTCACACATTCTTTTGTTGATTGAGCATCTACTGTGTGTCAGGCATTGGATGTGTAGGACCAGAAGGAAGATGGACGTGGTCCCTGTCCCCATTGAGTTGATAAGCTAGTGGGAGCTTTAACAAGTAAACACCATATGGTAAGGGCTGTGGTGGGTGGAGGTACAGAGCCCTGGGAGAGCGCTTGGGAGAAGTACCACCCCCAGACTAGGGTCAGGGAAGGCTTTCTGGGAAAGGCCACAGAAACCTGAGAGCCTAGGGAAGAGGGTGGGTGTGGAGGAAGTAGAGGAAGCAAAGCACAGGAGGGGCTGGACACAAGGGAGGGATTGGCTCGTTGGAGATACTGGAAGAAGTTACCCACTTAGAGCACAGAGAGTTAGGAGAGGAGAGGAATGGAGTTTTAGCCTAAAGACCCGCAGCAGGGTGGAAGATGGATTGGAAGAGGTCAAAACTGGAGGCAGGGAAACCAGTAGTAATAAGCAAGGTATAAAAGACAAGTAAACCAGTGTTCTTAGTACAGTGGCTTTCAACATTCACTTTCCCCTTGATCCTCCAACCCAAACATCTTAGCTTCTCTAGAACCCAATTCAACTACTGTTATGTGTCGCTTAACCACAGAGGTTCCTTCTGGGAAGTGCCTCATTCGACTGTTTCATCACTAGGGCAAACATCATAGAGTGTGCTTACACAAACCTAAATGGTGTATGTATTTTTACTTATATGTTTTTTTTTTATATGGACAATCAAATGCCCCAGCATCATTACTGAATATCAGTCATTTCTCCTACTTAATCTGCAAGGCCAGTATCTAGTGCTGTATGTCTGTATGCTTCGTGATAGTCTTATGGTTACCACCATCGTATGTGCAATCCATCGTTGACCAGAACGTCGTTATGTAGTGCGTGATTGTATTTGAAGAGTGAAGAAAAGTCCTATTAGAAATAAATGTTATGTGCAGAAAAATCTATTTATTTTCTATTACCCAGGTACATAACCCTTTAAAACCATGGTCCCTGGCTGTGACCATATTTTCTTGGTCAGGAATAAACTTAGGCGAGATGCATTCTCCATTCTCTGTACAGGAAGTGAGAGTCACTCCGTTTACCTGTGGCTCAGTGCTGTGTTTCGTGCATTCTAACTAGGCACGCAAGAGCCCAGATGACCTGAGGTTGAGCTGTTTCTCATTTGGTTTGGCTTGCTGTGATTCTAGTACCCTTTCTTCCTGCTTAAATTCCCAAGCCAGTCATGAATATAAAACCCACACAAAATACAGGAGCTCAGAATGAAAGGGTTTCAAGTGGGCATGTTATCTTCCACTTCCCCTGCTGAGGTACAAATATTTATTTTTCTTTCTTTATTTCCTTGGTAATTTTTCTTTTTTTTACTAAGACTGGATACCAGTCATTTCATACTTAAGCCCTGAAGTCCAGGCATGTGATTTCTAACAATTTTATGTTTGTAGTTCTTAAGCTTGTGTCTACCTGTTTACATAAGAGATACTTCAATTAAACTAACTACAGATGTGGGGATTGCTATTATAATTGGATAAATTTTAATTGTATTTTATTAAGAAATATTATGTACCTGCTCTATACAGTAATAGATATGTGGAAGGGTTTTAGAAAAAATAAAAACTGGTCCTTATTTTCAGCTTAATTTGAAACAGAGAAAAAGAACGCACACAAACATAGGCGCAGAATTGAAGGACAAATATCACCTCTATCCATCATGTCATCCAGAAAAGACACTAGTAATCAGTCACAGCACTGTTTCCTACTGAAGCCTGAGTCAGCCCAGAATCCTCCTCAACACAGCATTTCAGGCAGCCTGTACGTGAATAGATAAAAAATCTGTCTTCCATCCTTCGTGTAAAAAATCAAATGCGTTCTCAGAATCTTGGGTCCTTGCCTTACCTTTTATTGTTTTTTAAAGAAATGAGTCATTTTATATATGAACATTGAAATCCCAAGAACCTCCTGAGGAAGCAGAATATGGCAATTCTCTTTTAAAATTCAAAAAGATAAGCATTTAGTTCATGGACATGATTATAGATGCCTATTCCTATTACTTGCGACTATAAACACTGTGGTTTTTCTTGGTTCCTTTGGAATGATTGTCCTTGTACTTTATTATTTGTAGAAACTAGTTCCAATACTATAAAGTTGCCAGTTGGTGGTAAATGGTGACCACATTTTCAAGTGCCCTGGCATCAGGGCTCCCTTCATTGCTGCTAGGGTCACCTGCTTTGGTGGAGATCAAAGGTCTTACTGCCCTGACTTACGCAGTATCACTTGACATCACTGATTACTTCATGCCCTCCTGGGTCTTCTCAGCCAATCCACATGCTTTCCATAGGCACTGCATCGAAGGCCAGAGTTTCAGCTACATATACTGATAAATCCCAAGTATGTATACTAAGATATCTCTTAAAGTCTAAACTCTTAATTTTCAACTGTCCGTGGACATTTACACCAGGGTGATTAGTACAAACATAAACAGCTAACAAATCCTTACTTGTGGCCAGAGAGTGTGATAAGAGCTTTACAATCATTAACTTAATTTAACCTTTCCCAGGACTCTTGGAAGTTTTCATCTCTATAATACAGATGGGACGGACATACAAGGCTTAGGGAATCGCACCATTAGTAAGTGGTGGAACAAAGTCTGGAATATAAAGGCTATCCAGAGTTTAACAGGATACGCAGGCCCTTCAATTTCGGCGTATACAAAATAGAAGTCATCCCATCCTCATACTCTAGAACTTCAGTCTTAACCTTAAGTCAGTCCGGTCCACAACCAGTGCCTGCTGTCATCCTTCTTCAAGGTCCAGTACCCACTGTAGACTTCGATCAGACTGTCATTATTTCTCACCTAGAACACAATTCTTACTCATTTTTTTCTCTTTTCTTGCACTGAGAAGAGAAAAGCTAGTAGAAACAGATGACCATTTTTCTCATATATGTTCCTTCTAGTTTATTTCCCACTCCACTCTTATCTTGAATAAAAAGATAGGACCTGGATAAGAAAACTTTAGTTTGGAGCAGGCATAGGATTTTTCTTATTTGCTGTTTTCACTTGCATCTCTGTAATACTGTCTTTTGTTTTCTTGTTTTCTAGGAATGTTTACCCTTGCAGAAGTTGCATCACTTAATGACATTCAGCCAACTTACCGAATCCTGAAACCATGGTGGGATGTGTTTATGGATTATCTGGCTGTTGTTATGTTGATGGTAGCCATCTTTGCAGGAACCATGCAACTTACCAAAGATCAGGTGGTCTGCTTGCCAGTATTGCCATCTCCTGTAAATTCGAAGGCACACACGCCACCAGGAAATGCCGATGTCACCACCGACATCCCGAAGATAGAAGCAGCCACCGGCCAAGACCAAGATGGGCGGACAACAAACGACATTTCCTTTGGCACATCTTCTGTGACACCTGACATACCTCTCAGAGCCACATATCCTCGCACAGACTTCACGGTTCCAAATCAGGAGGCAAAGAAAGAGAAGAAAGATCCAACAGGCCGAAAAACAAACTTGGATTTTCAGCAATATGTATTTATTAATCAGATGTGTTACCATCTCGCCCTTCCATGGTATTCTAAATACTTTCCATACCTTGCTCTTATCCATACTATTATTCTCATGGTCAGTAGCAACTTTTGGTTCAAATATCCCAAAACATGCTCAAAAGTAGAACATTTTGTTTCAATCTTAGGAAAGTGCTTTGAATCCCCTTGGACTACAAAAGCGTTGTCTGAGACAGCATGTGAAGACTCAGAGGAAAACAAGCAGAGAATAACAGGTGCCCAGACCCTACCAAAGCACGTGTCTACCAGCAGTGATGAAGGGAGCCCCAGTGCCAGTACTCCAATGATCAACAAAACCGGCTTCAAATTTTCGGCGGAGAAGCCTGTGATCGAGGTTCCCAGCATGACCATCCTGGATAAAAAAGACGGAGAACAGGCCAAAGCCCTGTTTGAGAAAGTCAGGAAGTTCCGTGCCCATGTGGAAGATAGTGACTTGATCTATAAACTCTATGTGGTCCAAACAGTTATCAAAACAGCCAAGTTCATTTTTATCCTCTGCTATACTGCGAACTTTGTCAACGCCATCAGCTTTGAACACGTCTGCAAGCCGAAAGTTGAGCACCTGACCGGTTATGAGGTCTTTGAGTGCACTCACAACATGGCTTACATGCTGAAAAAGCTCCTCATCAGTTACATATCCATTATTTGTGTTTATGGCTTTATCTGCCTCTATACTCTCTTTTGGTTATTCAGGATACCTTTGAAGGAATATTCTTTTGAAAAGGTCAGAGAAGAGAGCAGTTTCAGTGACATTCCAGATGTCAAAAACGATTTTGCGTTCCTTCTGCACATGGTAGACCAGTATGACCAGCTATATTCCAAGCGTTTCGGTGTGTTCTTGTCCGAAGTCAGTGAAAATAAACTTAGGGAAATTAGTCTGAACCACGAGTGGACCTTTGAAAAACTCAGGCAGCACGTATCACGCAACGCCCAGGACAAGCAGGAGTTACATCTGTTCATGCTGTCGGGAGTGCCCGATGCCGTCTTTGACCTCACAGACTTGGATGTGTTGAAGCTGGAACTGATTCCAGAGGCTAAAATCCCTGCTAAGATTTCTCAAATGACTAATCTCCAAGAGCTGCACCTCTGCCACTGCCCTGCGAAAGTCGAACAGACTGCTTTTAGCTTTCTTCGCGATCACTTGAGATGCCTTCACGTGAAGTTCACTGATGTGGCTGAAATTCCTGCCTGGGTGTATTTGCTGAAAAACCTCCGCGAGTTGTACCTGATAGGCAACTTGAACTCTGAAAACAATAAGATGATAGGACTTGAGTCTCTCCGAGAGCTGCGGCACCTTAAGATTCTCCACGTGAAGAGCAATTTGACCAAAGTTCCCTCCAACATTACAGATGTAGCTCCACATCTTACAAAGTTAGTCATTCATAATGACGGCACTAAACTCTTGGTACTGAACAGCCTTAAGAAAATGATGAATGTCGCCGAGCTGGAACTGCAGAACTGTGAACTAGAGAGAATTCCACATGCTATTTTCAGCCTCTCTAATCTACAGGAACTGGATTTAAAGTCAAATAACATACGCACAATTGAGGAGATCATTAGTTTCCAGCATTTAAAACGACTGACTTGTTTAAAATTATGGCATAACAAAATTGTTACCATTCCTCCCTCCATCACCCATGTCAAAAATTTGGAGTCACTTTATTTCTCTAACAACAAGCTCGAATCCTTACCAGTGGCAGTATTTAGTTTACAGAAACTCAGATGCTTAGACGTAAGCTACAACAACATTTCGATGATTCCGATAGATATAGGATTGCTTCAGAACCTGCAGCATCTGCATATCACGGGGAACAAAGTGGACATTCTGCCGAAACAGTTGTTTAAGTGCGTCAAGTTGAGGACTTTGAATCTGGGGCAAAACTGCATCACCTCCCTCCCAGAGAAGGTTGGTCAGCTCTCCCAGCTCACTCAGCTGGAGCTGAAGGGGAACTGCTTGGACCGCCTGCCAGCCCAGCTGGGCCAGTGTCGAATGCTCAAGAAAAGCGGGCTTGTTGTGGAAGATCACCTTTTTGACACCCTGCCACTAGAAGTCAAAGAAGCATTGAACCAAGACATAAATGTTCCCTTTGCAAATGGGATTTAAACTGAGACAGTGCGTGCACAGCCATGTGCAGGAACAACTTCCTAAATTGCAAATGCTCACGTACAAGTTATTGCAAGATAATGCATTTTAGGAGTAGATACATCTTTTAAAATAAAACACAGAGGATGATGCATAGAAGGCTGATAGAAGACGTAACTGAATGTTCAATGTTTGTAGGGTTTTCAGTCATTCATTTCCAAATATTTTTTTTTTCTTTTGGGGAAAGGGAAGGAAAAATTAAAAATCACTAATCTTGGTTCTTTTTAAATTGTTTGTAACTTGGATGCTGCCGCTACTGAATGTTTACAAATTGCTTGCCTGCTAAAGTAAATGATTAAATTGACATTTTCTTACTATATCACCTTTTTTGAGGTGTCTTGATTTACTTTGCTTAATTGGTACAACATTGCTTTAATTCAGACCAGTAAAGACAGACACATCAGGTCCAAATTTATAAATTTAAATTTGCTAAAATATTGATTGCTTTCCTGTTTTTATTTAAAGCACCTCAAATAAGCACTTCTTATAATAATTGACTGATACTGCTGCTTCTGAGAATCCCATGTTGTAGATTTATAATTTTGAAGACCTGGAATGCAGTAAAGGTATGTGGATTGTTGGAGGGTTGGGGTTTTTTTGTTTTTTTTAAGAATAAATAATAACAAGAAAAACTAATACATCCCTTAATAATAGTTTTTTTTCCCATAGCTTGGAGTTCTGATTATATGGTACAATTTTCTACCAGTAATATAAGGTTGCCAATAACAGAAAGTTTCTTAAAAATAAATTTAATTATAACCAAAATAAAAATTTTAATGACTTATTGATTAACTCAACTTTTCAACCTCACTATTTGGAACATAATACAAAATCAAAGCAAGTATTTAATTTTTTGTCCTTTCCACTGTTATGATAGTATTGGTGGGGAATAAAAATAGGACTTCTAGCTCATGGAGTTGGAAAACTCTAACTTTCCCTATTTATTTTAGTGACAAGCTGTATTTCCTGTGTTTGTCTGCATCTAGGCAGGGTCATGTCCAGGGAAATGCTGGCAGAATATACACTTTTTAGAGGACAGTTGTCCTTCTCTTTCTAACTTACATTACAGAGTGCCTAAATCAGTCTCAAAAAAATTAAAAAATTTCCTGCCACTTATTTAGCTGTTAGTTGACAGGTGTTTCATAGGCCTCCTTCAGGGGTGTTTTTTCAAGAGAAAAAAAATGTTTGGCACTCCATGACAAAGTAGTGTCCTCTCAATACAAGACTCACTTCATGGAACACTGGACTTTGTCTTGTTGCTCTTAAGCACAGCTTGAAGGATTCTGCAGAGAATGTGGAAAGATAAAACTCATATCTTTGTTTTCTTCAAAAAAAACTGAACTCTGGGGGTACTGGCCTGTGGCCAATGGAGGTGAATCTTTGCCTATTGTAGAGGTTATAAATTCTCTGAGAAGTATGGTCACTAATAGAAAAGGCTGCAGCCACTGTAGCTGAATTAGGAGCTGACCCCTCGCCCCAGCATCCTGGTCGTTCCCTCTCCTCCCAAAAGGCTTAAAGTAAGGGACTAGCTTATTGAAAAAACAAAAAAACCCCAAGTTTGGAAAATCAGACAAAGAACAATGGTAATTTTTTGAAAAAAGCAAATTCTCTCCCATATGCACATCTTCCAGTTGTCTCGGCTTTCATTACTATTAACTTGTATTGATTATGCACCTGTTTTGTGCCTAGCCAGTAGAAGGAATTAGAGATTTAGTGTTGGAGTAAGTCCCAGCCCCTGGCCACATGGAGCTTTATATGGCAAATTGGGGAAATAAATATTACTTGTGCAAATATAATAGTAGAAATAATAGAAACAGCCCAGATGTTCCCCTTTTGCCAGCCACATAGGAAACTGTTCTCCCTGCTTAGTAATGCCGCCACTTCAAATTGGCATGGCATTTTTAGAAGGATGCTACACCATCTTAATTGTGAGATAAAGAGGCTAGATCTTAAGATAACTTACTTTAAGGACTAAGAAACTTGTCTTCCTTTAAGGAAAAAAAAAACTGCTTTATTGAAGTATGATTGGCATATAAACAGCCTCACATATTTAAGATACACATTGTGATAAGATGTCTTCCTTTCTTAAAACAACTGCATGTTATTTTTGAAGGACAGAAGTGACAGGACACCCTTGGCTTGCCTTGTTTTTCAGAGAAGGGCCATTTTATAGGAGCTGGAATCTGCAACACTCCCCAGGCTGGGCCACGGGCAGCTTTGCCGTGGACTCCTGTTTCCTTATCAGTACCTGGAGTTCAGTCCCTTAGAGCTGGGCGGTGTTATATGCCTTCACACAGGACCGAGGGGTATCTTCTCTTACCCAAATCTCTATTAAGTTTATCAGCCCTTAATGATTTGAGTTCTGAAGAGTTCACAGTCACTTGATTTAAATGCCACATTCCATGCCACTGTTTGGAAATATAAATATTCTAGAAGAGATTTCCTGAGAAATGCTGATTCACCTAACAGATTTTAAATATACTGGGTTTTCGAGTCTCAACAAAACAGTAGATGAGCCAGGCGCGGTGGCTCACGCCTGTAATCCTAGCACTCTGGGAGGCCAAGGTGGGCGGATCGCTCAAGGTCAGGAGTTCGAAACAAAACAGAAGAGAGAGTTGTTGACCCAAATATACTGTCAACCCAGGTGTCCTCATGAATTTATGTTGGCATCACACACCAGACATGTTAGAATGTGCAAGTCTTGGCTTTGTAGTATTTTCGTATCTTTGTCCAAAGTCTCTTGAACAACCATCTGAAGAAAATTAAAGTATCTCTAAATATTCCATGTCTGGGTGAGTCCACAAAGTCTGAGAGAACCTGGTTTACTTGTGGCTGTTTGGCTTTTTTCTCCAGTGTTCAGTTAGCTCAGCAGAGAGGATTAGCTTTTTCAAGGGTTCCGAAAGATGAGCTCAAGTTGTTAAAGGGACCCCATTTTTAGGAGTGAACTAGCAATTTAATAAAAGGCAGAAAGAGTTCATTTCATGTAACTCTGGCCAGCAGGTCCTGACCGTTTGACATTTTTCATATATAAAAAGAGAAGTCTTATAATTTATTAATATTACCTCTAGTACTTTGTTTTGACCATCTCCCTTAGTCTCTACTTCAACCAGTAACCAAACTGTCTAAGTTGCTGATGGCAGCAGACTCAAAGTGCCCTTGAGACCAACGCCCGACAGCTATTTCATTCACCTTGCTGAGTGAAAGCCAGAGTGCTGTCCTCTCGCTGAGGTTTCTGGCAGCGCTTGCGTCAGTAATTCATTCCAATAAAATGGTCCCTTTATCAACCGAATCCCCAAACAAAGACTGTACTAACAAAAAGCCCCTTTCATGAAAGAAGAAGGGGGGAAACAGAACAAACCCCAGGAAACCAGTTTTCAAATGTCCTCTGACTTGTGACTGCAACACAAAGTAGCGGCCCGGTCTGGTCCTGGCCAGCTGTGGCTCCGCTGGGGCAAGTGCACCAGGTATTCAGGGTGCTACCTGCCCAGGGGAGGGGCAAGGCTGAAGCTAAGGGGACAGACGAGCAGCAGGCCACGAACCATCCACCTCTTACTTGTGACCTAGCTGGTGGGACAGTCACACAGCTGAAATCGGGGGACACACCCCTTCACTCACAAAGCCAATGGTAGGTGTCTTGTCTTCATCTTTTTGCCTCTGGAAATACAAGGTATAAATTCTCCCAGGTAAGCATCACCTTTCTCTTGAAATCCATGAAAGTTTTTGCTTAGAGTTAATCCTGGAAAGTTTCATTCCATAGTATCATCCAGCCCCTGTCCACTGCGGTGGGAGCTTTGACGGTAGAAACTGCGCAGCCCTGCCCGCTGTCACAATGGGCTGTCCTTCCTTACTCCTAAGACTCCAGCTCTGCAGTGAGAATGCCTGGATTTGAATCCTGCCTCCAACCCAGCTGCATGACTGTGAGGACGCTACTTACCTCTCTAAGCCTCAGTTTCTTTATCTGTAAAAGGGAATAAAAATGGTGCCTACCAAATGGATTTTTTGTGACTAGGTGATTCATTTAAGGTACTGTCCCTGGCAGATAGTAAGCACTCAATAACACTATTATTATTACTTGTATCCTCAATTGCAACAGAGTGTTAGCCTTCCCTAACTTACATTCTCTCCTTCCTTGGCAATGGAATTTTCAGTGGGCACCTGAAACAGAATAAAAGGTGTATTAAAAACCGTTTCCCAGCCTTATTTAGGGATAGATGTGGCCAAGTGACTAAATTCTAACGAAAGCAGCAGGAATGGAGGTGGAATACATCGTTTCTGGGTCAGGCCCTTAAAAGGAAGGGCATGTCATCCTCCTTCCCTGTTCCTGCAGCTTAAACTGCTGATAGAGAAATGCGTCCCGTTGAGTCCAATTTAGACTGCAGACCAGGGCAACAAGTGAGATGTGGCACAGCAGCATAGTGTATGGAAGTCTGGGCCCCTGACAACTTCAAGGAGCAGGGTCACATAAAGGAAAGAGAAACCCGTATCTTATTTAAGCCATTATTAACTTGGTGACCCTGATACATGCAACAAATCCTAAGACCTTGTTACTCAAACTGCCATGCATGGACAGCAGCAGCACCATCACATGGGAGCTTTTTAGAAATGCAGAATCCCAAATCCCTCTCAGACTGATTGAATCAAAACCTGTATCTTTAACAAAATGATATCCAGGGGGTTTATAGGCATATTGAAGTTCGAGAAACATTGTCCTAAATAACATACCTATCAAGAACAAATCAGCCAGTCACCAAGAGAAGCTGGGAAGAGGCCAGTGCTGGTGACTAGTATTTCTACCACCACTGAGTTCAGTGTCTTATCAGCCTTCTGCTGGGCCCTCATTGGAGAGGAATTGGTGCTTCTGCCCTAGACCAACTTGCACATCTCCACTTGCTCCTGCTGGTAGCCATGCTGTTCGCATCACCATAGCAACCATAGGAAAGAAGGGTGGTAGACTGTCATTGTTGACTGCTTGAAGAGATGGTGACAATATACCTTCCCAGGAGGGTGAGGTTTTGAAGGTCCTATAACTGCCCCAATGGCATGTGCACTAGAGCATATCCCTGAACAGTCTTCGTGTGCCCAAGTAGCTAAACAACCCGTTCCATTGTTCAACCTTCTGGCTGAATCTGGGTCTGGGTTAGCTGCTTACAGCTCTGTCAGCTGTGGGATAACCTGCCCGTTTTGAGCCTTTTCAGAATGCTTCTGGGAAAGTGCCAAATAGCCCAGCATGAAAATTGGTTAGAGTAGTTTTGGGAGGAAGATCTGCTCAAAGGGATCACACAGGTGTTAAGACAAGCTGCATAGATAATGTAAAGAAATATATTTTTTCAATTTGCCATTGAAAAACCATAGTAGCCACATAATTCAGAACTTTGAAATGGGGTACTACCTGGATGGAAACCTCTTCAAAATTTATCTTCAAAGGTTTAAGCCAAATCAGAGCCTACTTTGGTTGTAGAAACATCTCTTCACTATTTTGATGATAACCTTTCATCTTCTTAAAGATGGTGATTAAAACACTCATTGTCTCCTCTTCCCAGGATGTTGTGAAGATTATGCCGGCACAGTGCCTAGTGCTTGCTCCCTGGAGATAAATGGTGAATAATATCAGTTTGCTATTAATTTGTCATCATGGTAGACCAGAAATTCAGTCAAAGAAAGCATTTTCATCCCCTCCTGAGGAGTGGAGTCGCTGACACATGAATTCAAATCTGCACCTTCCATTTATCAATTCTTAGTAACTGCTGGTTTTTAGGAGATCATGTGTTTTCAGTGTTCCATTTCTGAAGGTGGAAGAAGGCATTAGGAGTGGATTGGGCAACCAAAGTAGCAATAGCTCCAACTCTGTGCCACTTGGACATGTGACCTACATCACAGCCAACCGGGGAGGTGTGAATTATCCCCGTTTTACAGATGAAGAAACTGAAGTTAGACAATCTGTACAAAGTCATCCAGCCGGCAGGAGGTGGGTCACTGCTAAATTGGGCAATGCATATCTCATTTAATCCTCACAAGACCACTAGCAGAAAGGCATTATCCCTATTTAAGGAATGAACAAACTGACTTAGGCTAACTTATCTGTGGTCCCAAATTGTAGGTCCCACAGTAGCAGATACTTGCCTCAAATGGAGGCGTGCACACAACCAGAGATAATCAAACTACACAGCAGACTGGTGCTGTCAGCAGTTCAAAAAGATGTTTTGAAATCTCCATTGACATCTGGTTATATAAATATGCCTCAAGCTATGATTTTTTTTCATTCTTTAGCATTAGAAGTTTTTGATGTGTCTGAGCATCTGTCCTTGGTGTTACAGTTTGTTTCCTCTGTTAGGCTGTTGACAGTCATGAAAGGGCAATCCACCCAAGGTAATGTAATTATTTTCCCTCACTAAATGTTAAAGGCATGACCATCTTCACTCATGGTCATTTACTCAGAAATGAGAAAGCTCTGTCTCAGTTATTGGACGCAGACTCAATGTGGTAGAGAGTGACATTCAACAGATCCACAAAGGTGGGTGCAGGAAAACACATTTGCTAGGCCCTCGGGGCAGATATGACTTTTTTCCCAGCATGGCATTTCAAACACGGATTCTCAGGCTGTTACCAACCCAGGCAGCACTAGGTGCCTGCGTTGTCCTGACCCTTATTTTGACTGGGTCTCTTTCTTTCTCTGTGGATGGTTACTGTACTCCACCAGCTGGGCTAGGACAAGAATCAGAATATTTGTGGTCGGTGGGGAGGAAGGTCTCAGTTTTACATGGAAGAAACTGTGTAGAATTGAGAAAGAAAGAAGAAAGTTCAGGAAGCTAACATTTCCACCCCTGCTGGTACATATGTATCCCCTCGAGATTTGCATTTCAAAGTTTCCAGGACGTTTTTATTTATTTATTTATTTTGGCTTTTCTTCCTCCCTTATCTACTGTAATTTGTTTGAACACCTCTCACCTCAAATGAGCTCAGTTTGGCAAAGTGAATTTTAACCAAAACATGAATTATCATATGAGGAACATTAGTGTGTGTTTTATATCTTTGACCCCTTATAAAAGTAAGTAGAGCTTTTACAAGATAACACAATTCATACAGTCAACGTAAGCAGGAGAATCTTATTCACCAGGACTAAAATTAGAGTCAGTAGTGACCAAGAAAGTCATCTCTCACAGAGCAATAAGAAGGAGCTCAGAGGAGGCCAGGAAAGGGGTGGAGTTGTTTTAAAATATTGTAAACAGTTATTTTATTATTTACAGAATAAAATTAGCCCAATGACACATTCTAAGTATGACCTTAGTTATTCCGACAGCCAGAGCTAAAGACATAGCAAATAACATGTGTGCTCAATTGCAATGAATTCATACCTATTGCATTTGTTTTTGAGGATATTACAAGAGGTACTGGGTTAACTCCTACTGGGTTCTTAGTTGCTAAAATCCTGCATCTTTGTCATTGAAACTGAGAAGCGGAGAATTAAAGATGGCGGATGAGTAAAGCCACCAGCCAGAGTGTCTCCGCAAAAAAGACAGATTTTAGAAGAAAGCAGGAGAATTAAGCAAGCAGACAAGTATACATCGGACGAGGGTCAGAAGGAGGAATACCTGAGACCATGAGAGACTCCACGGGAGGAGGTTGCGGAGGAGAACT